>CACRXP010000141.1:842001-872855 GCA_902702965.1 Spirometra erinaceieuropaei
CTGCAGTTGGTACGCGTAGGACCCAGTACGTGCATTGCAGGCATGATGGTGAATGCACCCTCGTCGGGGACCGCCGAGCTGGTCGACTTTATCTTGTTACCGAAGCCGGAGAGGAGAGGGGAGAGAAAACGTGGTGGATAATGCATATGCCACAGTAATGGCCTCACCACTTGCGACGCACGATGTACCGGATTCATAATTGTCTGCAACTAAGCCTGTCAGTCAGGTTGACAGTTAGGCGGGTGCCTTCAGAAGCGACCATCGATCTGGTAGCATGTCAGCTGGAGACCCAAGTTCAACCTTCCTACGGGTTTTCCTTAACATGCCCGACGCCAGGGCATATGGTGTCGTTGAAATATAACTACCTTTGTGAGTGCTCCCTACAGAGAGTATGTTTTCATTGCCAGCCCATTATTCAAGAACTCCACAACAAGCAAAAATGCCGAATAATACAAACAAGTACATCTTCAGACCCAAAAAACTCGGATACTCTCCAGTTTTTACCTGCTAAACAGTCGCGCAAAACCTGTTCTATCTTTTGGAATAAAAGTTGGCGAAATCTGATTTCTGAAAAAAACTTTGATTCCAAATGACCTACCAAACGCTATGTTTTCCATACAGATCGCTTTCTACCTTAACCAGGTCATCCATGTGGTGCAGCATTATGTCAGTGTCACCTCGTGATAACCTATGCGTGCATCGACCTTGGCAGTTCTAACAACCAGGTGCGTTTTTATTTCATAACGAGTTTGAAAGTGCCTGATGAAGAGGCCCCATAGAATGTGTCATTATGTTAGCATAGGTTAATTGTGCTGCAACTCTGAACGACTTAATCATGCGGCTGTAGAGCACAGTTCGCAATAAGTTATTTTTACACTCCAAAATTAGTTTGGAAGCCTTCAAGCTCCGAACTTCAGGCCGAAGGGCTTTAGCTATGCAGCAATCGAAGTGTGGCGTATTCGCAGGCAGCCCCTTCCATTTTCCTTTACTACGCCGTCGTTCTCAGTTATCAGAAGTAACTGTCAATGACAAGGATGATTATGGCACTGAAAAAAATCGAACACACATATATGAAATTAAATCATGTTTCATTTGCTTTAACAAAAGTTAAATGCCCACTCTCTGCCTCTGTGGGGTTGTGTTTACGGAAGCCCGAAAGAGAGCATTATCTGTAATAGCAAAAACGTTTCCTGAACTTGTGTCGGACGAACCTGCGTTAACGAGAATTTCGGATACTGTAATATGGGGAAGAAGTGTGGGTGCGAAGAGGGTTATTTTGACGTTGCATATTGTTCGTAGAATTACTTTTAGCAAGTATAGGGTAAGCAACAGCTCTGTCCAACACAGGGGTCGTCTTAGATCGCCCTAAACTGCCTCCTCAGAAGGTCCCTCGAGTTTACTGATGCCCGCAGTGGGAAAACGCAGTTGGCAAGGAAGAGTCCGCCATTAAACAGCGGCGCAATGGAAACGGTATCGGTTGCCAAGGCTAATAATCGCAGATTGATAATTAAGGGGTAAAGTGCGTATCAAGGGGAATGACTATGCACGTTTGCGTAAAAACAAGTGATCTTACGAAGCATCCAGCGTAGTTTATGCCTCAGAATAGCCTCACTCGGAGACTGAAATCGGGGTAATCACTAAATACGACGTCAGTTCCCACTGAACGCATGTAGAACACTACCAGTGAATCGTAGCTCAATCCAGTTGACAATGCAGTATGCAGTGAAACTCGTGCTAGTCACCTAAATTTCAGATCTAGGCAGGCATAAGCAACAAAAACTGACCTTGTGAAGTCGCCAGGGGCTAAGATGTCTACGCTATGTAATCAAAGAAAAAAACACCAAGGCGACTGCTAACTTGAGAAGAAATGTGCATATGGTCAGTGATTTTTGAAAGCCCTAATCCAAATATGCAGAAAACAAAGGGGAATAGTGTGTACGGTCGCTCGTCTATGTACAGTTAATCAATATATCTGATATCAGTGGAATGGTCTAGTGAGTTCCCACAAACATGAGAGACAAACTTGCATTTACAGCCATAGGTCAGGTCGAGAAGGAACAAAGAAGCACCAAGCAGACAACGGCATAAAACAAACGACCAGTCGGATCTACCGCATGCCGCTTTATCATAAAATAAAGTGTCGATCATCAAGAAGCAGGCTTGGAAATCAGGAAAGAAGGAACGATGGGATTTTAAGACATCACTACCCACAGAATGTGGTGAACAAGCTAAGGTCAAGTCTGCAAATTTCTTCCATACTAGGTAAGCTTACGAAAACCTTGATCCAAAGCATACAGTTCTACACCGGATTAGTTAAAGTCTGCATTTCATTGTTAAGAGAAAATTAGCGCAACTTTTTGACATCCCAGTTCCGTCCTGTACAACTAGCGATCTCAAAAAATAGACTCGTTGGACCCTAGTTCATGTAAGAGCTGACTTTACGTTAAGGTCTATATATTTTTACTTGCTTTTATTACGTTCCTCCATTTATTCTCACATATAGCAAGAAAAGTATTTGCCATTTGAGTCAACTACAATGGATGTGGCATGGCCGACTGAAATTGAAGGTGGAAATGCCCATTTCTGCGTTTCCCTACGCATTGCACTGTAAAGCAACTTTTAAAACCTGGGCTATTGTTGCTTTCTGCATTCCTTTACTCCACTCATAAAGGGGGCTTTCGGCACACCGTAGGTTTTTCTATTCTGAGTAATTTGCTCGAAATGTTCTGAACCAGTTATGGGAGGTAATCGGTCTTCTCTCAGAGAGAGAGGCATTTCTTCAACTAGTATTTCCACCTTAAAGAGGCTGTGGCAGGTTCATTGGGTAGTTTTAAAGAATAAGAAGGTGCAAGGTTTTGAGTTAGTTTTGAAAATATTTGTCCTCCTAAAAATTAGTCTGACTTGCTGATAACGAGTACCGCATTGTCAGGCATGTCAGTTTCAAAATGTGCTTAATTGTCGGGTGCCAGTTTTCGTAATCGGACCGTTCATTTTCGTTCAACCATGCTAACTGTGCTGACTGCAATTTCTATTAATCTACTTGCCCACTAATAAAAAAAGAATACTCGTTTGACATTCGTCAATATTGTGAAATTTCAGTCCTTGAGGGTGGGGCAAAATCTTACATTCCTCCAATATTTACTGCCAAAAGACCAACAGCAATCACGTCAGTCTCCCGTGCGAGTGTTAATCTCCACAAGTTCACTTTCGCAAAACATACCGAACATTGGCTGGAAGATACTGCAGACACCGTCAAGGTATTATTGTTTTCTGAATAGCTGATGACGAACTCTTGTAGAGGCTTAGAATCTCAGCTGATCAAACTCCTTTTGCTGAGATTGAAATTCCTTCTTCGTCCGCAACAGAGTGGCGCCTACCTGGGACTGAAAAGGTTACCTCTCCATACAATAGGACGTATTTTGCTCCTTAGGTGAATATAGGATAATTGTGCTTGCATTGTTGGGCAGTAAATACCTACTCTGCAGGGCATGAAGCTCTTGGTCCGTCTTGACACACAGAATTTGCTCCACCAAATGATGATCCCACAAAATGTCTGACCAGAGCAGTGCGAACGCACAGCTGCACCAAGTTGCTAATATAATTTTCCATTTTGGAATGAAAATGTTTCGCAATTTCATGTCTTCCCTGCCTTGGTATAAGTCCAGTGCGCATAACCACACGTCTACCAGACGTTAATAAATACAAAGTGAAAATTGCATATGTTGGTGCGGATGGCGTTACTACGAATCTCTACCACTAGCTATATTCTAAGGCCTGGATATCTGCATACCTTATGTTAAAAATGCTGCGTGTTAAAGCAACACTCCCATTGCAGACGAATAATATCAAATATCAATTAACATGCTGAACACAAAAGGCAGGAAACACTGTCAGTCGTTTGTCTAAAAATCTTCACATGCATTTGGCAAACGTTACAGCATAGCAGAATGCGTGTTAAACACAAAGCAACAGACCACTGTTATAGGGCTCTTTCAAAAGGCAAACGGCCGTACACCGCTTTGGGCTGAGGACTCAGGGTTGGAATTAGTTAGGAAACACTGCATTAAGAAAGGAACTAGTTATGCTTTCCCCTAGAATCCAGAAGATTATTACGTTCGCGTATACATGAAGTGTTTTAGATCGGAAAACTAGGTCTTCAGCAAACCTAACAAGAGATGGAACTATTTTGGATTGACATGTTTGGTTCACAGTGGTGGTCCAAGAGACCGATCACCAGCGCTAGCGATCTAATTCGTATCAGTGCTTCTCCACCGGTCAATCTGCATAGAGGTAAGCATAGTATCCATTTAAAAAGAGTGAGCAAAAAAATAATCTGCTTGGATTTCTACGGGATTAACTATCAGATTTACGTCTACATCGTTGAAGGAAACTGACGAATCCTCGCTTCTACGCACTTGTGACCGGTCCGTTGGCCTGCGGGGGCGGGCACAAACGCTATGCTCATGCGCCATCAGATGGCTGACGTTGTTTTCGCCAAAAAACCATAAAAAGGACCTACCTACGTTGTCAGCCCACTACAGGTACCCACTTATGACCAACAGAGCATGGACATGTACTCAGACGGACCCGCATGGCATATACACACGGCTTAACTTTTGGGTCATCCCAACTTGGCTTCATTTGGGAACCACGTAAGCAGTTTTTCATAAATTATGCCCACAATCAAACTAAGTCACATTCTGTAACAGGAAAATAGAACGTTTCCTAAGAAGAGGAGCACAGGGGAGGGGATTATGTGCATTCTCGTGCAATTTACTTCACAATTACCACTAATATGGGTATAATGGAACAGAGGGTGGGTCCTATAGGAATCCGGAAACGTGTTTGTTAAACTAGACAGAAAGCCAAAAATGATATTTACAAAATTTAGTGTGATCATCTACCTAACAGGAGTCCGCATGGAATAAAACCAACCGGTAATATCCCACGCGACGGCATAGCCGACAGGCTGCACGCCTAGGGTATCAAAGTCAGTTGCATTTGGTCACGAGTCTGAAGGTCATAATACTAATTCCAACGGCACCCAGTGACATCAAAGAATGCATAAAAGCAGCGAATTTTCGCCGTGCCAGTCACCTGCACCCACTTTCACCTTTGGTCTTCTTGAATACAGATGTCTTTGGCAAAATATATGGGATATTTGTGCAGCTGCACCTGGAATATGCGGTACAGGCTTGGCGGCCGTGCCTTGCGAGGGATATAGATATCCTTGAAGGTGTACAATGTTGTGCTGCAAAGTCTGTTCATGGCCTCAAAAATTTCACGTACGAGCAGCGCCTGACGGCCTTGAACCTCTATCCCCTCCACTGCAGGCTGGACAGAGGTGACCTCATAACAACGCTCAAGTTGATAAGGGGGCTTAATCTGGATGTAGACTGGGAAACGTTTTTTTAAATGGCACCCAAGTCTTATCTCAGACGACATGATTGCCAGCTTAAAAAGGAACTAGTCCAAACAAATCAATGTCCATCCTTTTTCGTACAGAGGGTCATTCGCCGATGGAACTCTTTGCCGGAGTATGTTGTTAATTCCCCTACCGCGAGTATGTTCAAGAGACAACTGGATGCTCACCTACTGAAAGCCAACCCGAACTGCCGAAGCCTGATCTAGCGGATTACCGAAATGACTATAAATGTACTACTAACAGGATTTCAACAGATCCTTTTTACGCGTCAAACTTGACCCATATGGAAACTTTCAGTCCCAATGCGGTAAACAAAGTCTTTCGCAACTATTTCGCAAGTACCATACCCCTTTCGCATTTATGTTCCATTATTAGATTTATGAATTCTCCTTACTAAGACTGCAAGCAAAATTTCTGCAGTTTAACCATTTTCCCTTACATCTGTATCGTCTAAATGGAGTTTTCAGGGCTTCTGTCGTCTACTCCAAATATACTGACTGACTCCGCCATGACACCGGGTCCAGGTGGGGGGTGAAGGAGTGCGGTTGATGGCGCGCTAGTCTATCAGTACTATAAACTAATTCATGCACCGGCCACCGTCACTGCGTCCACCCCACTGAGGAGCAACACGGTGGGCATCATCGGAATCGACGGTCGGACAGTCACCGAATAAATGCAATTATTTGTATCAAGCTATCTAAGCAGGGCAAGTTAAACGTACATAACAATAAACTACAGTGACGGTGCATATCAACCTCGCTTTTAAAGAGAACAATTGGGCGAAGGAGCGTGCAATATGCACTGATTGTTAATAACGCATTTAGCAAGTTGGCGCGAAGAAGTGCATAACATGGTCTCCTACTGCAAATTGCTGTGCCCCTCAAACGGGCCATGCAGTAGATGCACTGAGCCATCGCGGGGGCTAGATCGGAGTTCGACAGGCGTTATCGAGAATGCGCACCGATAACAAATGCCAACACTGTGACGGCATGCCTAGTTGCAGGTGCACGTCCTGTTAATTGGGAGTCGTGCCTTTCCTCCATTTCTGTTGTTTTGTAAAATCCTGGTCGGTGTACGTTCTGGATCAGGGGATGTGGTGCGCCTAGGGGCGAGTTTTTGCTGTGCCAACCACCCGCGCCCTCTCCCGCCTCCGGTCTTCTTGACTCTGTCTTGAAAACGGGTCCAGATGAGGAAGGAGGAAGAAGTGCGATGGATGCTGCGCAAGTCCACCTTCACTTTGAACTAACAAGGAATTGGAAAGTTCTCCAGGTGTATAGTGTACGGCAGCCACATTTAAGATAGCGGACCACATTGGCCCTAGAACGGGAATGACCAGGTATCTTAATGTTCTACGTCTTTTAAGCCACTCCGTTTAGGATCCTGAATTATTTTAAGCGGGCATTTCAGCGAATGCGCTCTAGTTCCGCCGTTTTATCAGCATCTAGCTTTGAAATCTAAGTCGGGCAGGCCATATACAACGGGGAAAACTTTAGAGCTCCCAGCAATAGCCCATGCCTCACAGCTTCCAAGGTCTTCATGTGGATTCGTTTTTGAGTTGTCGCTGAAAGCATTCCAGTCTAACTTTCGCTGCACATGGTTACTCTGCGAGCCAAATGCTTTTAGAAAAGTGCAGGGCCAAAAGTGAGCCGCGCCGACTTGGCAGGAAACTACAAGATGGAAGATATTCGTTGACCGACAGGTTGTGGTTGAACAAGTACGAGTGGTCCTTCTAACCTGAGATGTGCAAGAGCAGACTGAGGGGATGAGTGGGTACGAGACCGTCATCATTGGGTTCGGTTTCTACAAGCGGCAGTCACCACCCACTCCTAAGGTAGTTATTACCTCTTGTACTCTGGCTGAGCGGCAACTTTATCGTGTCGAAAGAATCACAGGCCCAACTACTGCAAATGGTCCCGTGGTCTTACAGGTACGCCGATTGAATCCAATCAACCGATCCAAGTGGCAGGCAAAGGGCGAGAGGCAGTTGCCAGCCGGGGGAATACAGAAGGAGGCAGGATGCGACACCAGAAGACATGATGGGTAGGCCTTGCTTGGAAATAGGGTTCAAATACAGATAAAGAAAGATTGACAGCATGATTTGACAAGCCAGGTAGTTGAGGGAGACTTACTGCCATACAAACAGCGCCGAATGGTGTAAAAAACTATAGGCATACATGGGTTGGATTGTTTCTTTTTTACAAAAAAAAACAGACGGAATGCAAACATAATGGAAACAAGAAAAAAACCACTCTTAGTGAGGGCCATTAAAAACACAACACACCAAGACAGTTAGACTATTTGAAAAAAAAACACCAGCGCCAAGCTGGAGAATGGGAAAATACGCAGGTGCAAATTAATACTTCACGTTGGTCGGTTTGAAGAAAAAGCAAACAGATGAGGTCACATATGAGAAAGGGAAGGCAGCCATGATAGTCGAATGAACTGTTACGGCCAAGTTACCGTCATCGGTCAGGGAGGCCTACGTCAACCATAGAGAAGCTCTGCACTCAAGGAAGACGGTGGTGGCATACTAATTTTGATAACCGCAGATAAGTACTGCCGTAACATAGCTACACCGCTGCCATAAATTTCCTTAGCAAAAAGAAGTTTAAAGTTGTCGACTAAAAAGCTATCGCCGATAAGGGGGCAAGAAAAAAGAAGTCTAGGGACGACATACCAAAAGGCGCGAAGAACGAGCCTGGTTTGCAAAAATGCGAAGATAAAAAGAAATATTGAGACATGATTGGAGAGAACAGGCAGATGAGGGGACTTTTTTCCTGAGAAAACGGTACCATACAAAGGAAGTGGTCGGAGGGATGCGAGAGTAAGTCAACTGAGAGACTGGAAAAAAACAGCAGATGGGGCTCAAACCTGCGGGAAACCATAGTAAAGGTTACAGTGGTGCAGTGGAACAGAAGAATACATCCACACGATCAACCTACACGGAAAAAAAACAAAACACGCCCAGTGATAGATCTAGCAAAGGGAGGACGCACGAGTTAAGTGCTGAAACTTTACATAGTTCGGTTTCAAAGAACACAAAGACACGTAATCAGGATAAGCGAGATGAGTGAAGAATGTGTTTGGTAAACAGAATGCTTGCGTCCGGAAATGACTTTTTCAGAAGATTGGCGGTCTACGAGGAGCTGGAACGCGGGAGTCGGCGATGGGCCGGGGAGGGGGTGAGGTGGGGGGTAGTGCATCAGTCTTCTATTCGGAGGCCTTTTTCTCCTTCGGCAGTACAGAGGACTGGGAAGATGTTGACACACCACCAGTCGGGTCGAGGTTTATCTCGTAGGCGAACTCGACTGCACTGTGTCGCACCTCGGGTGTGGTACTGGGAGTGAGGTAAGGCAGCAGGCAGAAGATCACCAGTGGCGCAATATGCCCCAGAAAGTAGAAACTCCTGAAATGCCAAAGGAAGACGAGAAGTGTCAAACCTAGGAAAGTGTGATCAGCCTATCACTGGAATAAATTCTAAATTAAAGGACCAAGCTAATGACCCCCTATGAAGAGCATCAGATATTCTTCCTTGATAGACTGAGTTGGATAACAGAGTAAGAAGGCAAGTAAACAGAACTAAAGGACGCAGGCCGCCTAGTACCTCGGCCAAATTCTCTGTGGCGGAATGCATTCCCTCCACAATCGCGGTAGTTGATATGAGTGGCCATTTGAATGGAATAATTTCTTAAATTTATGGTTTAAAGTACCCTAAGGGATTGCGAGACGTTCTAGAAGGATGGTGCCATATATATGTTGAAGGCCCTCGCTGTTCTCCCGAAGTCAGATGAAAAGTACAAATATTCTTCAGTAAAAGGAGTTGAGGCGCAAGTAACTAGAAGAATTGGGCGAACAGGCACAACAATGTCAGCTGGATAAAGGCGACCTTGAAGTGGCAGTACTCCTTCATAAGTTTACTAATGTCGAGCACTTCAGATTCCACAAAAGTAGCACATGTATGGCCAAAAAGGAAGTGAATACCACTGGTGCATTTGAGTTGCAGTTCAGCCAGCAGTACTGTCCAATTCAGACTGCCTGGCATTTCGAAATAGCACTAAAAAGTAGGCAACAGTTGAGGTCTACAATAAAGGTAGCTGAGATTCCTGGGAAGACGGGGCGTGCTTATTGGTCGAGCTGCTGGTTGCCAATCGCGTCCACGGCCTTCAGCGAAGGCTACCTGTGGAATATGCAGTCATAGACCAGGCAGCAGACAAAGGAGTGGCTGGAAATTCACCTGACGAATGGGTTACCAGTAAAAAGGCTGCCTTACAAATAAGGGCACCATGTTCACATCGAGACGAACCAGAACTTGGTCTGTGCCGCCGTCCCGCGAATTTCCACGAGAATTCACAACGTAAATCATGGAAGCTGGAGTCGTGCAAACTAGTATAGGCCCCAGCCGAGACAGCAACAAGTCAACAATCAGAGCTGCGTGGAAATTTCCCACAGATTCCCTGAAAGACATAACCACTTGTTGCAGAGCTCCATGGACAGACAAATACAACAACGGTTCATGCGTTTGGTCTGTATCGACCTTCGAAATAGTATTCCGCAGTACTCATATAAATTGAATAAAAATATTCATTTTAAACGAAGTGAGCGAGCCGTGAATGTGCATAAAACGCCAACCACATGAGCAGGTGAAATCGCAGTGAATACGGGGATTAAAAGCCATTAAGAAAAATGCAAGAATGTGACCGGAATGAGAGCAGGTTTAGCTTATGACTAAGAGCCAAGTACCCCAAGGCCACAAGTTTTGTCACAACTTGCGCAAAACATAAGTATGTGAACAGTCTTAGGTAGAATACCGAACAAAAAGTATCGTTAACAGTCGATAATGAAGCAAATCTGCAAACTGGGGCCCGATAAAGTAGTGATAAAGAATGTCATCACATTCAAAGGAAAAGTCCAGGAGAATTGACTGAAATGTGTATAACCTTCAGCCCTACAAAATTGGAAACGGTAATCTTAGTGTCCCTTAGTGGAGATAACCTTTACTGCAGCCGACCGGACAGGTGTCCCCGCAATTCTAACATTTTACAGGTATCAGAGGAAAAAGTTGCCTCCGATTCACAAAACCCACCCCCAGAACTTGAGCGCATCCGCAGTGCTCAGCAGCAAAAATCCGACACCCAGATAATTGAGACAGAACATGGCCGACAGGTGGGTCAGCAAGTTGTACATGCAGTGGTTCAAGTAACTTCCGATGAAAAGAGGACGAAGTCGACGACGGCAGAGTCTACAAGGAAGAGAAACGTGACATATCAGCGAGGTGAGTGAGAGAGGATAACGCACAAAAGGGGAAAAAAGACCGACCGGTGGCGATAGAAACGCGGGATGTTTCCATGAGGCCCTGCCTGCCAGATCCGACAGACAAGAGTTAGATTCACTCAATGTCAAACAGCTACAGTTACCGCAATAAAAAGCATTGGACGAATTGGCTCCCCTTACACACATATTGAACGGCGCAGAAGAATCTGGGAGTTTTACTGCACATGACGGCGGCAACCCGTCGTACACCATGGGTTGCGGAGACCAGAAGGCATACAAGTTCTTTAAGTTGTTAACAAAACCGTATGAACAAGCTCAGGCAATGGTCGTCGTCGGGGCAGAATAGTAAGGCAACGCTGTACCGCATCACACAGACCACCACACATTGGCATAATTTATACTTAGTTTAAAAAAAACCAATCAGCATGGGTATATGGAAGAGGGAGAGAAAATCTGGTCATTCTAGCTCGGACCCAACACTTAGTTTCGCACTGCAAACAACCGAACACGCCCATAAAGTACCATAAACTAACGGTCAGGGATCCGAGAACTGCTAACTACACGAGTAACTCGGTCTTACTCGAAACTGAGGGTAAGGCCCTAGCGGTTCCTCTCCAGTGCAGATTTTACGGTCATATTTCACCTTCGTGAGATAATAAGTCTCCCTCCTTCTTTTAGGTCTGGTTCTTGTGGAATTCAAGAGAAGGTGTGGGCGACACGTTTGGACAGACTATTTGACTTGATCAGTTACCGGGCGGACCTCCACCTACAGGCGGCTGGACTTCGTTCTGCAATTGCAACCCGAAAACTGTGAGCACGGAGATTGAAGCAGATACCACATAGATCTTCCTCATTTCAGACTATTTCACGCGCGATTCGTCATTGCACACCAATGAGGATTCGGCGACTGAAAGAATCACTAATTACCACATGTGTTTTAACACTCATCGAGTTCTAGGATGTTCCTCCACAGCAAGATGAAATGGGAATTGACTTATCAATTTTGAAGGCCTGTAAAGCATAAACCTGGTTTCAAAAATACGAGCATCAGGAATCTGTTTCAAGATCCCAAGTATTATACAATGGTAAGACCTAGATATCCAAGACGGATAAGATGCCATATACAAGCCACGAGATTCTTCTTAACTCTTTAAAAAAGCGTGGGTGTCGGACACCAGCTCCATCAACAGACACATCGATTTGCCTGCGTGTTATCACGCGCTCCGCCCACGCAGTTATCTCTATGCAAAACGTATAAGTACGCAAAGTACACAACTTAAGTTGACAATAATCTTCCATTGAGTGGAGTTTCACGGATTTCAGTTCAGTCTAATTAGGAGAAAGATAGGCGAGCGCCTTCGGATTCCCTATTGGTTGAAAAATGCTTAGGGCAACGATAAGTAAGGGAAATTGAAAGATACTGTTTTCATGACAGCCCGACCGTCGGTTCCAATGATGCCCACCATGCGATCACATCAGGCTTTGAGTAGGCGCAATGACCTGTGCGTGAATTAGGTTATAGTGGTAGCAGACCCGTGAGGACGGACCTCTCCTCAGCCCTACCTGAGTCCGGTGTCAAGACACGGTCAAGAAGACCGGAGGCAGGGGAGAGCGCAGATGGCTGGCACGACTGGACCTGCACCTAGGCGTATCATTACACCTCCTAGTACAAAACAAACACTTGACCAGGATTTTGCACATGAAAAAAGGGGGACTGCTTGGAACACAAACTGACGCGGCGAGACACTGCGAACGTGGCTGCAACAATAACCCTGGTCAAAAGTACACACTGACCAAGATTTAGACTAAAAAGACGGGGACGGCGACCGGGGCGGTTAGGGTTGCCACTAGGCGTGCCGCCATACCCGGTTCGGATTCCCCGGGGTGGGAGAGCCCAGATTATGAAGGAGTGGAGGCATTGCTGCCTGACTCTCAGACCATCAGTCCGACACTCCACATAAACACATATACTGGGTCGACAGGGATCTGTTAGTTGGCAGACTTCTAAGCCATAAAGGATGACACAAGTTACTGGACAGCCCTGCACACGGCTCGTATACCCAGCGGGAGCGCGAACGCATTCACTAGCAGGGAATCGGGTGTCAGGGAACTGTCAGTGTGCACGCCAGGATGCAAGGGTCATGGTTTGATGAAGCCTGACATAGCATACGCACATCGCCATTAAAGCCAACAGATTGTCTACAGGGTAGTTGGACCGTCGTGCCCGACGTGTGTCAAACAGCAAGGTGAAGTACGCATGGTGACTTGCGTACGAATAAGTTTATAGTAAAATTAGACTTGTACAGCATCTACCGCACCCTCCCCTCCCCCGAAAGGGCTCGGTGTCGAGACGTTGTCAAGAAGAGTGGAGGCGGGAGACGGCGCAGGTGGCTGGCGCGGCCTGACCCGCACCTAGGAGTGCAACCGCACCCTCTGGTCCACAAACACTTGACTAGGATTTTAACCAACAACAGCACTACAACGGGTTAGAAAGAGGAGGATGACTGGGCAGCCATCCTCGCGACCTGCATACTCGGCAGGAGCGGAAGCACATCTACCGGCAGGGAACCAGGCGCCAGAGAACTGCCAGTGCGCACCAGGCTGCGAATGCCATGGTTTGCTGGATCATGTCATAGCAGACGCAACAATCCAGAAGGGTGTGACGCAGCCCTGCATTTAGCCTGGGTCATCACCCTTCAAGGACTGGCTACCAATGCAGCCGTTGACTGAAAGGCACTACACACCGAGCGCAGACACTCCTCACATGCGTGAGTGTCAAAGGTAACTTTAAGGAGCCGTGACAGCCCACCAGTCCGCCACTCCACAAAATCATAAATAACTGGGCAGACTGCGTGGACTGAGTTGGGACGTCAGTCGGTAGCCTTCCATGCCGCGCGGTTTGGTGCGCCGTGATAGTCTCAGACTCGGATCACACATGCAATAGAGGGGCTGCATGGAGAAGGAGCCGAGAAGCGCACGTCCTTGCGTTATGTGCTGATGGGAGATATCGTTTTGTGGTGCTGGTGGGGGAAAGTGTGATGAATTCGACGGTCGTCTACCGCAGGCCTTTATGAATGCGCATGTGGCCTAATAGCTCTATGCGGTGGACGAATGTGCGGGGACAGCGGAGGCGGATGCGGCGAGTGTAGGTTGGTGCCCTTGACACTGGTTCGCCAGTCTCTGTGCGATGGATATCTCAAGTGACCGACCAGGCCGATGTGTGGGGTCAGTACGCAAACGGAATGAGAACAGATATGAGCCGAGTCCACATCGCTGGAGGTGGGGGTGTTGGTGGTGATGGGATGTCGGACGTCGCCCTATCAATGGGTAGAGTGCGTGATGTCTTGGTGGTGGTGGTGGTGGTGGTGGTGGTGATGGGGCCGATGGTTGACAAGTGTGGCGGTCGGCGTGGGGTTTGCAGCAGGAGCGAGATTGGCAGTAGACATGTCGGGCTGTTGGAACATTGGGTCCAAAGGTGTTCTAATAGGCCGATTTGCGCACGGAATGTGCGTTGGCAGCGCGGGCATGTTGGCATTGAGGAGGCGAGGCACTTGTGACTTGCAAGCCTTCCTTTTGGATTTGACAGCGACGATCCAAATTGCTTCGTAGATGGCGGCGCCAGTCTTCACTCCTCATCGCCATGCTAGTCCGTTCTAGGTGAAGTCCTCTACATACATAATTGCTTAAGAAAATCAACAGCCGTCCGCCAGTCGAGACAAAGTGAAAAAATAACATCTGCTCGCTTATTGCGAGTAGTATAATCACGTGTAAGCCTGGTGACTGGTTATGTGGGTGTGTGAGAAGCCTGGTACGCGTCGGTTTTGCACTTAAATGAATTAACACAGGAGGAGGAAACAGTATCAGTGGACAGAGTGTACCACGCTGAAACCGACGTTACTGAAGAAGTTGTATCAATTGATCCCTGTCTTCCCTGTGCGCAGTTTTAGGGGGGCGACCGCGCAAAGTGTGCGTGCTAGCCTGAATAAAAAAAGCACTGGGGAACAACAAAAGTCCAGGCCATTCATTATGCCGACGGTTAGGGTGAGGTGACCACGTAGATGACTGTAGGGAATGGGGAAATTTTGTGGGTTTATAGTCCGTCTTCATAGGGCAGTGTTCCTCGACCTTTGGTTATTTTTGTTGCCAGTCTCCGGACCTTTTTAAGACATCAGTCCTTGACATTCAGAGGTCTCTATGCCTGTATGGCATATTTTAGATGCGGCCGCACGAAGTTTCTAAATACTTTTGAGAGGATATCCTTGCCAAATCCCATCAAGGCTCCCTGATGAGTTTTAATATAGACATGGCCGATTTGGCCACCTTCATGAAATCCAGTGTTGGTTTGAATAAACATGCAGTCCACACGTCCAAGTCCTGCTGGCTGTCAATTCGTTTCAATGGTGTGCCGTTTAGAAAGTAAGTCCTTGGGCTGGAGGCTCTGCAGCTGCCAAGCTGAAGAAAGTTGCACTTGCTTACTCTGAAAGACATAAACCAGCGCTTCGATCAGTCGTCGAACCTGTTCGAGCTTGCCCATGGAAGCGAACAGGCGAGCTCTAAGGGGCGGGTTAGAAGATGCGATCGTTGGAAAAGGAATTTTATTGGCTTGGCGTTTCAAATTCTCATCAGAGCCAACTATCAAAGACAGTCGCAGATAATGGTGGTGGTGGAGAAAACATTTAGCACGGATGATGACAGTTAACGACTCGGACGCGGACTGACAAGCCATCATCGCACCAATTACGACCCCCCAGCGGTGATCGCGTGAGCTGCTAATTATAGTACGCATGTGGTCCCACGGCAGTTACGCACTATATGTACCGCACTCCTAGTGTCTCCAATACCCTTATCTACGACTGCCTCTGATGATGGGTTTGCGTAAGAACCCGAAACGTCAGGCCAATAATATTCTTGCTCCAGTGGTCAGATTTCCTTTTGACCCGTTCAGGTTTGTTTGCAGATAGTCTCCTTCTATCGCATTGTGAACAATTTTCAACAATTTATGTCGTCAGCGAACAGGGTAGCAGCAATCTAGGTTCCTGGCGCAGTCATTGATGAAAACAAGGAAAGGCGTGAGGCATAAAGCTGAGCCCCGAATAACACAACTCGCCGTGGTTATCTCTGAGGGCTGCTGGCGCTCGACTTGTGTTCAATAAGTTAATATCTTCAACTTGAGAACTCAATTCAGGACGGGCAGACACTTCATGGGGCTCAGGATATAATGCAGAATGAAATTTCAGCTCGCTATGTCCTCGAACAATTAGTGAGTACTTACGACCTGCACAAAACAGTTACTGCTCACATAATAAGCGAGGAACACCGGTCACTCTGGAATAGATAAGAGACCGGTACACCGCTCACTCCGACAGCTCGACCGTTGCGAACGACGATGTCCACTGTGTGCCTTACAGTGTAGTGGACGCAGGACGGTGACTTGCGCGTGAATTAGTTTATAGTGATAACAGAATACCAGGAATGACAAAGACACAACGTTTTCTAGAGGAGACACCGCACAGAAAAAAAAACATGTTAGGCTTGCAGTTAACTCACTGCACTGCCGAGAGTACAGTGAAAGGTGGCATTCTGTCGGATTGTCAACTCACTCTTCAGGTCAAAAAGGTCACTTAGGTTATTACGAGGCCGATATTACGTTGGGGTCACCAAGACGTAAAACCAGACCACCCTGTCGGTATGACCAAGGCAGGTTTAACTGTTTCCGATCTTTTTTTTGAAGTCACATGCGCAGAGCAAGTAAATTCGGCTCTGCAGCGATTCTCTGAAAGTCTGACAACCAGTCCGTTCTTGGTTCAACACCAATTTTAAAAGGATTAGCGTCTGCCGATCTCACCTGAACGCGATGCGGAATACAGGTCGAATAATGACGAGCAATCAACAATTCGGCGGAGTACTACCGTACGCGGATTAGAGAACAAAAACCCAATGGACCCATCATATAGTCAAATACCCCGGCCGCAAAATGTAGAAAGGTCCTGCGGTGGATTATGGGTTAACTCTACTGAAGATCTTTCACGCAGTAGGAGCGCAACATCCTACTGGAGCCATCTTGACATTGACCTTTAACTTCAACAAGGAGTCTTAGCTTCAAATGCAACATTCGATGTGTGGACAGGGTGGGGTGCATCACATGAGTGAATGGTCATGGCATTGCACGCTTATTTCCATGAAGCCACCTACAACAGGAGGGAAACGCAGATTGATAGTGTTCTTAAAACTACAAGTACTGGGTGGTGAGAATGAAGAGCAGGATTGAATAGTATGGACGAAAAAGAGTCGCGAAATTGATCCACAGACGCTAGTTTCACCATAAATGCCGAAAAAAGTATGGGGTGTGGGGGGGACGAGAGGACGTGCCTTCCTGTGCTGGTGAGGAGAGCGGCGGTCAGAAAGCAGAGGTAGTAGACGGGATAGAAGCCGTGCCAGAAGGCGGATACGAAGAAGACAGCGACCACGGAGAACTGCTTAGGGACACGATCGTAGACGCACTCACGCAGCCAGCGCGTGGTGCCAATGTTCCAGCCGTCAAACATGCCCTTTGTGTTGGTGCCCAGCTACAGGGAGAGAGGAGGGGCTGGCAATCATCACTGTGTGCGAAAGTCAGCAAAAATCAAGAAAAAAATATGTGACTGGCACAAACCGAGGAAGTGGCTGGCGGTGTCTGGTCGTTATCGTTGCGTTTGCGGCTACCAATGAGTAGATAGCGAAAACGGTGGTTCACATAAAGCATAAACAACACCAGGTGACGTCGGGGACAAACCGGCATACCCTAACGAACAGTGCAGAATGCTGGTCGAAGATGAGCAAGTTGGCAACAAAACGTGCTCCGCTCGAGAAGTGCGAAGCCAGTGCGTCTGGCAGCACCTATTCAAGTGTCTCCCTCAAGCAGTCTTGAGACTGTGCAGACCTAATTGTCCGGTCAGATAACGTCATACAGGCATATATAGGCAAATTTCTGAAATATGAATAATCCTCTTGAATATTCTCTGACGGCGGATCATTATGATAACACACAACGACGGAATTGACACGCATCCAGCAACAAGGGACGCTTCCCAACAAGATAACCGTAACAAAAGACGCAGATATCGAAAACTTACTTTTCGTGCGCAGCCCTCGTCCGACTGCCAACATGCCACGAGTTTATACGAAAGTAGTCGTGCTGAGTAAGAAAGGTTGGAAGTACTAGATGGTAAAAAATATTAAATAATAGTCCAGTATGCCGTAAGGTCTAGGTTGGCTGCTGCTTACCGAGCGCTATTTACCATGGTAGGAACAGGTTGATCGCGTGGTCAAACTACTTGCACAAATTTGGGCTCCTCGCCCGTTTTGACTTGACTCCAGGGTACTGCTTACTTGCCCTTACAAATCCGCTCGACCATATATGACTCAGCCGGCTCGATGTTGCATACTTATTGCGCCGTGAATGAACCCCTTCCAGAAGTAAATGTAGTGGCCGGAACGCTTCGAACTCTGACTCGAACCCCAGCAGCAGAAACAGTCCCGGATAAGGATGCTGAAAGCACAATAGGTGCCCTATTTATAGTATGCAGTTGCCATTGAACCACTACCTACCATCGCCAATGGTTGTACTTAGTTCGATCATTGTTGGCTCGTCCTTATTCCGAATTGCGAATCCAAAGGGACCTAGTGGCTCAGGTGGCTGGAGCGTTGGCTGTACCAAATCCTTCCCCTTGCTGTCGTGGGTTCAAATCATACGCAGGCGCCGAGTTTTCACAGTTGGGTCAATATCAATGAATGGCTAACTGTCACAAATCCATCAAGAGTGTTGGTTATTTGCGTGATAATGTCTCAGCAATTTGGATTTCCGATATTGACACTGGGAACAGTGTCCGGCCGCGCGTCCCCCGCGTAACTACGTACCTCAACCCAGGCAGTCTAGTAAATTAATTTAAGGGGAAGGTCATTGTGCTTTTTGATGGACTAAAAGCTGAAGAACCATGACTCTGGCAGTCAGCGGCTCACATGATTGCCAGCCTTCGAGAATTTCAGCCTCGACGAACTTCTAGGTGGTCTGGTCCCTTCAAATGAGCCACGGTCCCAGAGCTGTCGTAACTTCTCTACACTACTGTTGCATGTTCGACTATCCGTGTTCAGAGCAATAGTCCGACTTCTCCGAATTAGATACTTTGCCTCCAACTGCACCATATTCTGTTTCTTCACATGGCGATAGGTTTTTCGGCCTTGTTTCTCGGTGCCTGACGGTTACTTCTGGTTCGCGTGCAACCCCAACACCAGCCGGCGTGAACGGGTAGTCACCCGCTTCGTAGACGTTGATGATTTGCAAGGGCACTTGTCCAAAACTTTGATTCGGTGCGATTTGGCCTATCTTCTTGTTAACGCACGCACCTACTGGCAAAGCTGCGCGGATAACCATTCGCTCTGAGCACCCGTCAAAGGTATTGTAATTCGGCAACCTTGTCTTCCGAATCACTGAAGTGCACCTCAAAGATGCTGATATTATAGACCTCTGAAACAGTTGCCATTGTGGCTGATTGTGTTGCTGCTGTTGAACACTTCCAATTACAGCCGACAGGCTCTCGGGAGAAGTTGAGCAAGCTGGTGCAGACAAGAGGGCAAAGCAGCCTTCCCCATGTCCACACGAGTCTTGGGCTGGCCTCCTCAACGCTGCCGCCAGTCACAGCCGGACTGGGACGAAATGATCTCTCCCGACGACTTCCTGATTACTTATGACATGGAAATTAAGCACTGTATTCGAGTTGTGCAGATCTCTCTCTTCTTCCTGCTGGCAAACTCGGATCGAGAACAAATGCGGTACTTTGAACAAAAGCCTTCACTCCAATCATGCACATTCGCGTGCTTGACGCTGCCAACTTCTGCTTCCCACGCAGATTTGATCTACTTAGGATTTATTCAGGATTTATCGGTCAAAGTAAACTCAATTACACACCACCAGCCCCTCTCGCATACTGTGAAGTTAAACTTCTGGCAGCAGACCCCTGCCCTCGGAAAACGGCAGATGCGTTGCAGTACTTTTTGCGTCGCTAGTAGATTACAGAGGAGGGGAGTCTAGGCATAAAGCTAAACAAAAACAACTGGGGAAAGCTAAAAGGTCTGCCGACAGTTGAGTTCAGTGTAACGAACCTCAATATCGAAGAAACGAATATTGATGGCGTTTTTGTACTCCGCCTCCGCAGTTCCTGGCTTGAATCCAGAGAAACCGAAACCGGCTGCAAGCATCGTGGTCGCGCCTGACAAAAAAAAACAGAATGACGAAGATAGATGGGTCGACTTTTAAAGGTGAGGGCCCAGCATAGAAAAAGTGGTTAAATGGGATGTAGGAAGTTGTGCTTTTAAGACGATCAGAGCAGTTCCCTGGATGGTGGTGGGAGTAAGAATATGTACCATCCGTGTAAAAATAGTCGGTTGGGCCTGGTACCTAGGCGCGGGTCAGGACCCACGGCGAGACAGACGAAACACAAAGTTTGCGTGAGCTAGAATGTCGAAAATAAAGGTTAGGTCTTTCGGGAAAAAGGTTAAAAAGTAGATTGAGTACAGTTCAATCACAGTGCCAGCCCTCGTGATTAGCGTAAGAGATGAGCTGATCTCGTTTGCCAAAAAGCAAAGTGCCGAAGTCTGGAAAACCATTCAGTCGGCCCACGTGGGATGTCGCCGCATAGTTGCTTGCTGCTTAATACCTTTCTGTTCCTCGTCAGCAGTTATAAAACGTACGCAGGAAAGGAGCTAGTTACTCTCTGCTCTTTTGAAATTTCCCCCAAGGCAGCCTGTAATATGATAAAGGTGAAATGACGAGTTGCTTGGGTAGGGCAGGCAGAAACAGCAAGACCGCACGCGTGATTGGGCGCGAAAACGCGAAAGCGGCATTTCCCGCACTTCGCAGTTTGAATTTATCAGTAAGCCCCTAACATAGACGGCGCGAGGTACGAAATACGCCAGCGAGTTCGTAATTTCGAAAGCGAACACCTATCGGATGAAATCCGGCATGGCAACAGATGATATTTCTCCCACCGCCAAGTCCGAGGATGCAAGTTTTGCATGATACACACTGACACCGTACCATTTGCACACCGGATTTCCTCGTATTTGTCCCCCTCCCTTTCAGTCCGGAAGTTGACATAAAAGTGCAAAAGTGTATCCTAACATGACGTGTCCGCATAGCCGCATGGACAACAATGAATGTTGGAGAATAAGCGTCAGGGGTACGGCATACGGTCAAGGTGACGTTACAGCAACTTGTGGACACCTCCTATCGGTTGGGATTACGCGGAACAGGAAAGGGCACGGCAGTCAAGGTTAGGAAGGTCAATATGAAGAAAGCGGTAATAAGGAACGCATTATAAAGCTCTCGGGTGGAATTAAAGTACAGTGTCTGAGAAAACACGGCCGAAGGAAAACCGATGGCATGATTAAAATTAACAAGGGCGTCAGGTCGAGGATAGAATCGGGTATAATAGTTAACTAGTACGCCATAGGTATAGAGAATGTGAATATGTAGAGCAGTGAAAAGGAAAGGGTAGAGAACGGTGTCGATAGAAAGGAAGAGGCGAGTTCCAGGAAACAGTTCAGAAGATGCAGTCGCTGGAATAAGACGTTTATTGGCCCGACGTTTCGGATTCGCACTCGAACCCATCATTAGAGACAGTCGCAGATATGGGTAGCGAAGACGCAAGAAGTGCAGTATACATGGGGCGCAGCCACAAAACAACCGCGTGTCTACCATAATTAGCAGCTCCCGTATTCAACTCGCGGATCGTATTTGATGCGATGGTTGTTTGTCAGTTTGCATCCGAGTCGTTAAGTGCCGAAATGGAATCAGTTGTGGATTCTTGGGCTGATGATTACACGGAAATTCCATTCACTGCCACTGCAACTGTCGGTAGCCCGTGCCTTCCCGCATGGCTAATTACTCCGTCCAGGCAGTCTCAGCACAGGATACGGCGGCGGAAGGTAATTGCGCATGTTGATCAACTGAGGGCCGAAAAACCATGACTCAGGCGGATCACCGTTGTTACCTGTTTCAAGAATTTCGGCCTCGTCAGACTTGAAGGTGAGGCCGGGATCCCTCGAATGAGCCATGACTCCAGAGCTAGAGCCATTCCTCCTTACTGCTGCTGCGTGTTCGGCCGTTCGCGTCCGGGATAATATCCCAGTTTCGCCGATGTAGTTGCCTTGTCTACATTGGATCAGATTTGGCAAACGACTCCAGATGTTTTCTGTCGAGGCAGTGGGTCTTCCGGCCCCATGACTTGGCGCCTGATAGTTGCTTCTGGCCTGCGTGCAACTCCAAGTGGTGCGAGTAGGCGGCTGGCGGCTTCGGAGACGGTTTTCATGCAAGATTGTTCGCCAAAATTTGAGATCGGTTGGATTGAGTCTCTCGTCCCGTTTGCGCACGCATCGGCTGGTGAAACTGCGCGGGTAAAAATTCGCCTTAAGCACCCGTCGAAGGTATTGAAATGCAGTTACTTTGTCTTTCGATTCATTGCGGTTCGTCTCAACACGCCCTTAAACAACTGCGTTCGTTGCCAATTGAGTGGTTTTACTCCTTGTGCCTCCATCACCCTTGTCTGCGACTGCCTCTGATGACTAGCTCGAGTCAAAATCTCAAACGTCCAGCCAACGACCGCACGTTCTTTCAGAGTGGGGCGTGTTCAAACTGCTAGGACGTGATAATATAAGCTATTACCCGGACGCTGTGTTAGGCCTGCGAAATCAAAGCCATTAACAGGACTGTAAATTAAGAGAACACCATATCTAGGCAACGAAGTTTGTGAGAATGAGATTAAATGTGAAATACTAGTGTTATAGGTATAGTTGAGTGACTTTGTATGGAACTGGCGAGGCTAAAGGTGGTGAGAGCCACCGGCAAGACCATAAATACAAACAATGAAGTGTGCATCAGGTAACCCAGTAGTGATTGCGAGTACGACCTCACAGCAACCGAAGTACCTATTAGTATGCTCATCCCTCCACCCGCCTGTACGTATAAATAACTGATGGATGTCTTTTTACTCTGGGTGGTATCCGGTAGGTTTCTTTTTGAGATGATAAGAGTGCCCGGTTCACCTAACAGAATACTGAATCATTCATGGAATCATCAATCCACTCGAGATGCTGGAGCACTGCCAAAAAGGTACCCTCGCTCGCTGGTTGTATTTAAACTGCGGGATAAAAGTGGACTGGCAAATCCTGTGCTACAAGAGAGACAACGCATTGTTCTGATGTGCACCCTGCAAGAGAAACAAATCATTGAGGACCAGCTTTGTTTTTGTCAGAGGCCGACCACTAGGAGGGAAAATAATCAACAATCGTCTGGCTTTCCGGTCTGTTGACCCCACCACTGTCACACACACGAACGGCACAGAGATCGATTGAAACCTGCTTAAACGTTTACTGTGAGAAAACGGGCCGCTCCGCAGTAGTGCACTGTGGGTGCACCACTGTCAACATGGCATCTCCAACTGCACTTTAAAACCTATTCCATTTGACCCCGTAAAACCATTAACGTAACTGTGCCCTACAAAGTCTACTCATGATGGCTATGTGTGTGTGTCCACATTGTGTACTACATTATTCTGCTGTCTATTTAGCGCCAGTATCAGCGTTTTGGCTTTCAAGTCATAAGCACGTAGACGTCGGCCCATGGTTTGCTAAATAAACGAAAGCGGATCCTCACTCTCCGACTGGAACATTACTGCATTCGTCCAGTCTCTAACATTGATGTGCGTTGAAGTAATTCAATGTTTTGGTATCCTTCATAGTTACCCTCGCAAAAACTGATGGCGTGCTCTCGGTTTTAAACAAGACCGCTTCTAATGATTCGGCGCTTTCGTCCGGTCAGTAGCATTGAATTATTTTGACCTACCGAACCGAAATTAGTAGCAAGCATGTAAGCATGGTTTTCAAATAGGGGAGAGGACGTGTAGGCGATGTAGTTCAGTCGACGACGCGAGTCCACTGCCAAAGCCCTTTTTCTGTCGGTTTACATTTATCTTGCTGCAAAACATGACATGAAGATCGAAACCACTTTGCCACAATGGGTTTCTGGTTGCTAAGGGACATCGAGTATCCACCAGTCAACAAATAGTCCGAAGACATTACGGCAGTCAGCATCTCGTCGCAACGGCACGCCTGTTTCCCACCGACAAATTAACTAGTCAGGCATGGGGTGTGATTTGCGTCAAGGTGAAAAGCCTGGTTGAACTGTTGAGGTGGATTCCAGATCCAAGCAGGACGCTGTTGCTTCAGATAAAAATGCACAAGTTGGTGAAGAGGCTAATCTTCAGTGGTCTGCCTTAACCCGTAGAGAGCAAGTGCCTCCTAATTGAGCTCAATGGAACGTTCACCAAACAATGCCTAATGGAAAACTGGTATGACCTCAAGAGACAGATGAAGTAGGCGGACATAAGCGACTTCGTTTATACTTATGCTAAGTGGGCATTTATAGAGACCATAAGACGCGACTGACTGCCAGAATGGTGAAATCCCATTCCCAGGAAAGAATGAACATGATCGTCTCACGGCAAGAAACTACCAAAAACTGGATATTTGTTCTTGTTTCTCTACCTAGTCTCTCTTTTTCTCCCTCGCTTTGATTATGGGCTGCAGTACGAGTCTAAAAGGTGAGGCAAGCACGAAGACAGCTCAGATGATCGACCTTCTTCCTCCTTCTTTGAGAGAATGCAATCGATGGGGAAACAGGCTGTCAAATAAAAGCAGGCCAGAGTTGTTCTTTTTTTCCATTAGGTGAGGACCACTGTAGTGCGAAATGCAGTTCCTTCGAAAGACGCCCAGCCCATGTGACGCAATTATGCGTGGGCACAGTAAATGCAATATCCGGTCATTTCGAAATAAGTAGCTTAGTCAGTCCGGCGGCCCTAATGAACGTCACGCATGACAAGGAGCAGGGAAAATGGAAAGCGCTCGAAAGGGATTAAACAAAAATGCACACCTCGAACTTACTTATGGCCCAGGCGCAGTAAAACCTCTGGCGGAAGTAGAAACAGCTTAAAGTAAGCCAAAAATACTTCCGGAAAATACCCAAGCGCAGAAATTCCTCGGCTGAAATGTAGAAGATGGAGGAAAAACTAAGGTTTTTTGTGCTAGCTTGAATTTGAACGAAGATAGACCCAGGTATACCGATTCAAACTCGAGGAAGAAGCAAAGCGCCAAG
Source organism: Spirometra erinaceieuropaei (assembly GCA_902702965.1). Lineage (NCBI taxonomy): Eukaryota > Metazoa > Platyhelminthes > Cestoda > Diphyllobothriidea > Diphyllobothriidae > Spirometra > Spirometra erinaceieuropaei. The sequence continues at coordinate 866,883 of CACRXP010000141.1, forward strand.
CATTCCCATCCAGCGTAGCCCGCAGTTTGCCTATAGCGCCCTATGAGGACAATCAGCATTTAGGTCGCAGCGATGACTCGCGCGCTAGTAGGTCTATAGCGGAAGGTTTGTCTTCTTTAATAAATTAATTAGGTCATCTGTGTGTAAAGTGGTTGTAGAGGCGACTCGCCGAGTAGTGGCTCAGATAAGTCCCCAATCGACATAAATAGAAACCAAAATTGGAAACCACTGGCAATGGAGAAGTACAAATCAGTGGACACCACTCTCCACTTTTGCTCCGTTTTACTTGGTGAGGATAGTCTGTTTCATTAGCACAGACAAAATTGAAGAATTCGAGAGCAAAGGCAACCTTAGATTAACGATGCCTAAAAAAACTCACAGCAGGGACAGAGAGCCTAACTTAATTAATTCAACCGATATCTTGACTTCAGTTGGCTGTGCGTTTACGTTACAACACTGCGGGTTGTGAGGGGGGAATACGGGCAACTTTCTTGACAGGCCCCCATTCAAGGTCTCAAAAGGCCCTCTATGGGGATCACTGGACTTCGAAAATTACGAAACATGTCAGTGGAGACAGCGCTTTGGTACTGTAAACTTTACTAACTACCTGCATAACTGTCTTGTAAGAAGTGGTTGTCCGAAAAAACACTCCACTTCTCCTCAAACTAGGACACAAAGACTATAAAAAAGAGAAAAGTCAGAATGAGAAACTCGAAGGCGTCGGCCAACCGCAATCAAATACATTACTAAAACTGTGCTGGATTTTTATACACTATCATTTTATTACCTTTTAAGCATGAGTCGATCAGCGACAAGACGACTAAAATAGCCATAACGTGATATTTGGTTAGTTTCCGGCATGTTGCTTAATTCCACCATGAACCCGTAATTTCCGCAGCAAACTGATAGAGGGACATCTAAACTGGCAGCTCCGCGCCTCCAGTCGCCTGAAACAAGATCTGATTTAAACAGCGGACTGTGTACCTTGCTAGAAGGCTACTGACCAGTCAGGCTCTCTTCATATACCCTTAGTCAGGGCGTCAAACAGACGCCACCGCCCACCTCCCTTATCGAAGGCGAAAGCAGCAAAGTACCTGTGTAGACGACAACGGCGGACGAGATATGGAGCTACAAAGGCCTGGCTGGCACAAAGAGGCAGGTGCTTGCGCGTTCTCTTCGGTAGTCTTCCACGGTTGCCAAACAAGCAACTCCCTGCCTAAACTCCAACGCTTCACGACTTGGTCAACCCCGCAAAGGGGGAAAACTTTTCCACAGACGACGGGAGCTTCGCGGTCTGTTCTGGCACTGATACTACGCAAGCAAATGTTCAACAAAACTGTAATTGTTGTTATAGAATCGAATAGGAAGAGATTATGTCAAGAGGCTTCAAGGAGAGTTGAGGAGGAAATGGCTCAGGAGGACAGCACACTTATGTACATGACATAGACGCGCGGGCGGAAATCAGCAACTAAGGCTTGACTACGGAAATCACGGTGGCACAAAATCAGCCCACGGATCAAATGTTTAGAGTTCTCGCCGGTCCGCTAGGCAGCAGCGGCAAGAGAAGAAAAATGCGACCATGACCTAAACTTTTCACATCTACACGGAGGACTGGTTTAGTGGTTGGTTAGCATCAACGTAACCTACTACAAAGTACTATGAAGTAAACGAAGGCGATGCAAGAACAAGTCTGAATGAGTAAAAAAGGCAGCACTAGCAGTAATTTTCTACAACGGATGTCAGGCACGGAGGAAGATGATGAGATTTCGGAAAAACTCACAGGTGAAGTACTGGGAGTTGTATCTGCCCGTTGCATAGACCAGTAGGGTGGTATGAAGAACGGCGTAAATAAGTTGATTCTTTAAGATTCTCTAAAGGAAAATAGATGAGCAGATATAAGACATGCATTCAAAGAGGCACTAGCAGAACCGCTGATAGATTAAGAAAAATATGAGGATAAGGGTGAAGCGATAAGGCTGAAATGCTTGTGGATTTCAGAACAAACCGATTTAGGCAGACATCTAGAGCCGTTTTAACTATCATGGACGACGCCGTCAGAGGGATGTCTTGTATCCTGCACGGAAGCAATGATCGTCTCAGGAGGCTCAAACTCCGTGGGGGGGAGGGAATTGACCAACGGGACGGAAAGATTAACAGTGTACAATGGCCAGCGAGGTTAGGCGCATTTCACTTCGGCTGCCTCCGGAGAATACAGAAGGCGAAGTAGAGGGGTAGGGCCCCAGATACCAAGGTAATGGGAGGAACCGGCCTACTCATAAAAAAGGCAGGTGCAACTGCGATGGTGCATCCAAATTATGCGGATGGACGGCCGAGCATCTATTCAAGCAAGTATTCTATGGCGATTTCGACATGGACGTTCGCAGACAAGGCGGACAGAAATCATGGCACAGAAACATCCCACAGACATCTCTCAAGCATCTGAAACTCAACCCTGGGGTCTGAGAAGGCCCTTCGCAGGCATATGAGACCCGGCATACCGCCATAAGAGCTGGAGCAGGCAGTTTCGAGGCTAGTCGAATAGCGAGGCATGCAATACTTGAACACCGAGGACCACCATCGCAAACATTCGACCTCTGCCAAACTGTCTGCACCGTCAACCTATGTATTCTGGTCAGGCTGACAACGCCCACGGGGCGCAAAAATAGACCTATTCCATCCTGTTCTATGCTTAGGACATGGATTAACCTCGTTGGACATCTGCGAGCTCTGTGAAATGTCAGCATGACCAACCCACCATACATGGCAAAAAAGCACGACAATCACCGGCAGTGTGGACAGAATGCTAGCCCTTAAGAGCCCCGACAAAGACAAATGAGACTGGGACAGCCATTTCTGGCTTATTGGCCGTCATCAGTCATCCTTACAGATCCCAAGGTTTTCTGCACCTACTGCAAATAAAAGCGCTTGAAAGAACCAAAGAACGCAGAGTCGAGATTCAGGCGGGGCAAAACATGGGTTTAGACAAGACTGGTTGACGAAGGTTAATCAGCCAGACATCGTCACCGCAGTCTACCTTGTCTTACCGGAGCCCCTTTCTGAAGTTGTTAATGGATGCGACTGCCGGCGAGGACTCTGCATTTAGTCTCAAGGCATAAAAGGACGAGCACATCCCGTAACACGGCCGCCGAACGCATTTCCAACACAGTTCTAACCAGTCACCATTGCGGTCGCATATTGGAGTCGCGCATCGGTCCGGTCGGTCACCTGCGAAACAACTCCAGCGCGACCAGAAACCCAGTGCCTGGAGTCCCAGCCAGCACTCGGCTCACATGCTTTACCCGTTGCCACTGTCCCGCGATATTCAGATAACGCACCGGTCTACTAGGCTACACGCGCATGCGCGAGGATCTTAGGTAAAATAACAGACCAGGCCTTCTTATGACACTTAAATTTATACCCCCCCCCCCCCCCAACACGTGTGCACAGCACAGGCCCACGCATCTCTCACGAAACAGCAATGAAATACAAAGTCTCCGCGTCGTTATGACGGGTAAAAAGGCGTGGGGGAATGTGCGTAGTTCACTTATCCAACAATCATGCTCTACGACGAAGGCCGTTCATGAGGAATGAAAAATCGGTACGCTTGTGACACGAGTAGACGGGCTGTTTAAAGTTCCCTGTCCCTGCGCGTCGATTTTGGCTCCCTGATGTGCGAATGGAGAGAGGTATACGATTCGCAAGTCCGCTCCACTACAGATAAATTCCCGTGCAAGTATGGGGCTGTGTCAACCTCGAGAGCCAATTACGGAGCTCGTTGCCTGATCAAATGGAACTATCGATAGGGAACATGCACGCTAGCGTAGAATCGGCTGTTTGAAAGTGGACAAAGATGTCTCGCCTTGGTTTAGAACGTATGGTTGCATGTTCAGAGTGGTTTGGGCGACCACACAGCGGAGGACAATTGTGAGCGCCGAGGACTGCAGGACTTTGCCAGCACCAGTTCGTGCGTGACTCGGAGACGTCGGTATCAGACTTCAACATATCAGTAGCGCTTCTACGGTTGTCGTTCTCTTCCAACTCACGTACACAGATGCGGTCTACTAAGAACTCCATGCGAATGCGAGCGTTGAAATTCGGCAGTTTTGGGTCGGATCTCAGAGTTTCCGACTACATATCGACATTCTTCAACACAAACAGTCAAGCAACGGCCGCCTAATAGTCAGACAGCGGCTAATTGAGTGGTTGAAATGAGGTGTACTGTGGGTCTATTATGGAGGAAATACGAACAAGCGCAGGTTAAAGGTCATATTGAAGAGGAAGGAAAGCCAATGAAAAAGATAACGCGACCCTGTGACAGTCTCTATGGTCACATCAGACTCGAGGTGCGTAAGAACGAGCCTTCAGTCACAAGGGATTTGTAAAATTCGTATTTGAACGCGCTTAATGCGGAAGAATTCCGCACAAAAGTTGAGATAAACTTAGTCGTTAGCTTCAAATCGGAATGCAACCTAAAGTGAAACACGGAAAGCACATTTACACACATGTAAACGCAATACAAAAGATTTGTGACAAATGGTTGAGCACAAAGGACAACGTGGCCAGGCAGGCTCCACTTTTTAGGAGTGGAGAAAAGGGTGAAACCCTGGACAGCCCTAATCGCCCATTCCCATATGTTGAAAGTGGTTTCTGTGATATAAATGCTTTAAAGACGATATCAGGAACATAAACAGTAGGCTGACCTTTGGTGCGCGGATCTCCTCCTTGTGTTTTATCTGAAAAAAATAGCGCATATTTACATGCATCTTACATATGAATTTGGTGACTTTGAATAGCACTAAAATTCCAACCACATCAAGGCATTTCATAGTAATCAACTTTGCAGTCGGAAATTGTTTATTTCAAGCAATACAACGTCGTTAAACATCGACCTCCACCACCCTTGGTCTTTCTGTGCCCACAGACATGACATGTTTTAAACATCGTAAAACGAGAAACCGACTCAATCGTCCAATGTGTCGAAAGTCTAGAGTCAGAGATGCCACCACGCCTCCACATTCATGTATCATTCGATGTCTCAGTAACATTGTCAAAGACATCGATGCCTTGTCACTTTCGGTTTTAGGATAACTGACTTTATCGAAGGAATTTTTGGGAAGGGCTGTTTTACCTGACAAAAGACTGTTGTTATACTAAGTTCCCATATCCTCTTACGCTGCTGGTGTGGCAAATAGCCACTCCCGATTTTTAAAGGACGATTATTGGCGCATTCTTGTCGGTCTGGTGACGGCGTCTGTTGTTGTAGAAGGCATGGACTATGTATGCGTGGGAGACAGATGCGGCTAATAGAAACTGGCCGTCCGAAGGGTATACAGTCCTTACTGCTCCCATTCTAGAACAAAATCACGTTTTCGACTTTAATGACACAAAGGTAACAGGGGCCAGGAGAAAGACTGTGCGAAAGATTGAGGCAACGAGGATCCAGTTACGAAACGATCAATAAGTGGGTGAGACCTCACAGTAAGTTATTACTACTTGTGTTGAAATTATGCTGAGACAAAAGTCTGCGTAAAAACACGAGTCATTGCTATTTTGGACGGTAAAAAAGATGTATATCTGCCGAAGTTAACATGGGGCATCTAATGAACACTGAGGTCAAGATTAAGAAGCTCGTCCTAGACAATGGAACTCGAAGATTCAAAAAATCAAGGCAAGAGCAGAACGCTCACTTTGTGAAACCACATAGATGACGTTGGAAGACCCGTTGAGGGGCCGTACTTGAACCATACGGACTCAGAAAATCAATGAAACACGTGTCTGAGCTTTTAACTAGTGCCCAAATTAAGGGTATGGCGGAACAAATTTCAGTGCTGATTTGCTCGGCGTCAAAATGTGGTTCCGGCACTGAAGCTAACTTGAATCTTTAGCCAGATTTTGATGCCCGGGCACACAGGCCCGGTTTTGATGACAGAATAATTTTGACGAAATTATAGCGCTTACTATCTGCAGTGTAGC
>CACRXP010000141.1:878056-888165 GCA_902702965.1 Spirometra erinaceieuropaei
CTGAAGTTAAATGATGTGTGTCCACGGTCTAGGCCCTTAAAACTGCTTGCATGTTTTATATAATAACCGCCCAGTCTGCAATAAACATTAACTTTGAGTCGGAAACGATGGATATTGGTTGGTTTGCACAGCCGACAGATGCCGTCACGACAGCTTAGTTGGGATGCCCGGAAGGTATTCAGCAGATCGTCGGCCTAGGTTCATCTTACCTTATTTTTATGCCTGCATACGGCTCGCAAGTGCTCATAATACGAACGACAGGGCCGCTGGTTCTAGCGTAGTCTAAATCTGACGAAATAATTGAATGCGAAAAGTTGGGAAGTTGATGAACAAACAGGTTAGATTTCTGAAGATCAATTAACACATGTGTAATTGGTTCTTAAGAATCAGAAGCCCTTTTACAAACGAAATAATGGGTTCTTTATATATCCAGAAAACCTGACGATGACTGACTCAGACTTCCGACACACGTAAAACAAGGGGACTTTAAAGCAATGTAAAGTGGAGAAACTTGCTCATAAAACCCAGCACAGTTCGTAGTAAGGGAATCACGGTGTTCGTCGACACAGAGCAGTTTAAAAATATACCTGCGTGTTAATGAACGGCAGAGTCTACGTGCCGCTGCTGTACGAGCAAAATGCAGTCGACAAGAGTGATCCCAGATTTATATTTCCTCAGAGACTAGGACATGTCCATTCTTTTGTTTTTATGACTACGGCAAGATCGTGTAATATTACTAGGTAAATAATCTGCTCGGGGTTAAAAAATCCGAGAGTTGACCAAGGTGTCGAGTAAGATAATCATCACGAAATAATGTTCCAAAACAAATTTTCCTTCGTCTTAACTACTATAAAAAGTATTAGCTAAACGCCCCGAAATGATACGTCGACTAGTTATGGCTGCAGCATGCGACCGCAAATGGTGGAGAAGATTACTAGGCCTAACGTTGGCCGTGTAGTTTTTGGAACATGACAATTTTTAAATCCAAAACCTAAAAGTTTGTCCAAGCGTCCTATAAACATCATTTACGATTTTTTGTACTCACGCAACGCGGGTGTATCTTTCGGAGATGCGTGAAGAAATACTTGCTTTACTTGGGTACAATAAGTTTGCAAATATTCGAACTGTTGAGCAGATATCGAAAACCACTCAGTGTGGAAAGTGCTCGTTTACTTATTTTCACGTAGAAAACTACAGGCTACCTACTTTATGTGCGTACTGGGCCAAAATATACAATTTTCACGCGTTATAGGCGTGGGCCACAAAAGTACAAACTGACAAAATGCGTCGTCGAGGAGCAGGCTGTAGGATTTGCCGAGAACCAACGTTACTCGTGGCAAGACAACATCAAAGATAGCACAGAGGTGATTCCGGTTGACGCAGTTTGGCAGTCTTTATGAATAATACTTAAAAGCACTGGCTGCTCACAAATAAGTTCCGATCTTCCTCATTCAACAACTGATCCTCTTCCCTGCCTTCGATGAAACACAAATAGTCGGAGAAGAAGACGAAAGGTCCAACCATCGAATTCTGGTAGCATAAAAGGTAGCTTAACAAGTGCAGCAACCTTGGCCGTTCACTAAAAAGAAACGAATCAAAGACGTTTTTGATCGGAAAACTGCGACAGGGTTATATATCTCACTTGCACAATTCCATATGGTTTAAGTACTTTTTTCTTACCTAATCGCGTGAAGTTTGTGTACTGAACGAGCAGTTTTTCCCCCTCGTTTTAAAACATCGCCATCATATAGGTTGAACGCAATGGATGACAATTTTTGGGTCTGCATCATAAGAGGTCTGTGGGAAAAGATTCGGAAAAAATTAGAACAGTACGCAGTAACGTCCACAACACTGTTTCTCATGTCTGTTGAGAGCATCCTGTTTATATGAGCACCCGACAGGTAAGTCATGGTGAAAAGAAGAACGCCATACTGAGCCAGATGCGGCGGGAGGAAAACCATCATAAGGTATGCAGGAATCGCTTGGAAAAGGAGGTGGCACACTTGGCTGCAAATACAGAATAAGACTTGGGAGTACCTGCCATAGCACAAATATATCAAGGTGAGCCCAACACTGATTTCAATAATATGACGTTTCAATGTGTTTGTATTTCGAGGAGGATAATACGTACGTAGGAGAAAACCACAAGCAATTGACAAGATCTGGCAGATAAAAAAATTAAGCTTAATGGTATAAATATGGAATAAGATGAGGTACCTGATCAACAGGGACGCCCGTAAATTTGTTCAGCGTCTGCAAAAGCCAGAACGCCATGTTCGAACAGCTCGACAGGCGACTTTGAACCAAGCGCCTCAAGCGGTCAACCCTTTCTGCCAATGGTTAACTGAAGGTCACGTAAATAGCTATGGAAAAAGGCAGGAGCGGCCCAAATATTCTGTTCAAATAAGAAGAGCCTTTATTTTGAAACAAAAATTCCGAAATCTTTAGATGAAGCGCACCCCACTCACCACGAGAAAAAGGTTTAAACCGTGGCGCGCGTTTCGAAATTGGTTTCAAATTGGCGATTAGCTGTCCGTGTTTCGGTGCTATAACACGACGTGGTGGGTACGGACAAGTATGCTGGGTTTGTCTTTACACAGGGGTTTAACACAAAGTAATCATGTGCATGAGTCACGAGTCCGACCGGCGTTTAGGAATACGGGATTGGGCGATTACGGTAGCCGTAAGACACACGGCCATGACTTCCATTTTCTAAACAGAAGATCCTTTTCGACGAACACTCTGATACACGATTCAAGCCTTCCTTCAGAAGTTATAGATCAACCCCTATTTTCACAGGACAGCAAACACCTCATAATCAGCATTACTAACACACAGACAAACGTCAAACATATTCAGATCGTCGATGTGACTCACAAAAATGTGATTAGATACGATGGGATACTGTAGTAAAACAGTTTGCAAGAAGAAGGGAGGTTTTCAAATGTCGGACGCAATTGAAATAGTTTGAAGGCCAAGAAATGGTTCAGGAAAGAATACCATCGGCTCGATATTTGGTGAAGGGTTGCACTTCGTGAAACCGCAGTGAATCGGGGCATGTAGACTCTTGCACAAGACAGCATTTTCTAGTCCTCTTGGATTTAAGCAGGCAGTGCAATATATCCAGTATCATGGGACCTTTCTTTATGGCCAGATCATGGAAGCCCGAAAAAGTGGGAAAATGAGAGTTTAACCGTCGTTTCTGATGATATTAGCCGTGTTATCCAGAGTAGGGTGTGCGCATGAACGTTGACTTACGCATGAATAGGTTTATCGTGCTAAGAGACTTCAGTTGCATATACTGAACGATCTTATCCTTCACACGCCTGGGCCCAGTATCAATCCAGAGTCCAAACGACCGGAGGCAGGTTCGGACGCAGTCGACATGCACGGTGGGAACCCGCACCTGACGTGCTGCTACATTCACTAGTCAATGTACATCGGAACAGGATATTGCATTACGGAAAAAAGAGGAGTGTCTCAGTTTCTAACTGAGCGACAGCGCCATAAAGAGCACATCGAAAAATAACCATTTCAGCCTAGTTCTCCGTCTTAGGATAAGGGCTAAATCATCCCGTCAGGCGGCAGCCTTCAAAGCCATATATTTTAGCTTACTGTGGTGAATTGAAGGACATCACATGGTTTATAGTGATTCGTATGCGCTGAGAGCCAACCGTTCTCTCTTTCGCTCTTCCGTCTCTCGCACACTGGTCGACTGCCCGAGCCGGTCAGTTGTCTAAAAAGGGGTTGGACACAAATGCTGACGGTACTAAAAAGACCGTCCGCATGCGCTGCAAGCATTGCCTGTCCGCCGCAATACAGACCAAAATTTCACGCAAAGGGCACTGAAGGCACGGATCTAACGTGCGCGAAAATGCCATAGAAGCCATAGCGAGGAGGAGTCATTGCATTTTGTCTTTTACTTAGCCAATCGGCCAATCTACCCAAACGCAAAAAGACCTGACTGCAAGGTCTGAGTTAAATCGTCTGTTTGCAAAATTCTAAGTCACAACTTCTAACGCACAATGACAGTTTCGGTTCGACAAATGGTTTATTCCGCTTGTGTGAGATGTGCCGGTTCCGTCTTTGTGGTGAATAACGACAAGTTGGTCCGTATGCAGTGCATGTGGTGGTGAGGCGATATGTGGTGATTGTGTCTGAATGGTGGTGTTTTTTCCACAGGTTTACATGCGTGTGCATGTGGCCGAGGAGGCCCACGTGCGGAAAGAATGTGCGTGGACAGTGTGGACAACTGAAGCGTGTGCGGTGGGTGTATGTCGGGACCTCTTGCACTGGTGCTTCGGTTGCTGATTAGTGGATTCGGAAATGGTCGACCAGGCCGATGCGTGGGATGAAGTACAACCGCAAAGACGACCGGTCGGGGTCTATTCGGCATAACTAATATTAAGGGTAGTGACTGACAGCGATACGCAAGTGTCCTCATCGCTAGTAAACGCTGGAGTGGCGGTATCGTACTCGTGGGGGTAGTAGCGAGAAGGGTAATGGCGGTGGTGATCGACGATGTCGGTTGAGGCCAAAGGGCATCAAAGTACGATCATCTGTGGTAGTCGCTGTTGTAGGGAGTTTGTGTACGGGCGATGATGGGACGTTTTCACTTTCAGTAGGTGCATTTGCAGCTTCACTAATTCATCGGATCCAGAGATGTCCGGCGAGGTCCACTCACGTGCGGGATGTTTATTGGTAGCGTGGGCATGTTGGGAGAGATTTGGTATTTGTGTTGTGGTTTGGAGGCGCTCAAGACTTAGAAACCGCTCTTTTGGCTCTGACAGCTGCGATCTAGTTGGGTCCGTCGGATCGCCAAAGCCACCCAAATCTTCGGCAGCCTGAGAAGCACAGCCTGAAATCGTCACGGTCTTCAGCCCATCACGAAACTGAAGATGTACAAGGCCGTCATCCTCCGGACGCTGCTGTATGGAGTTGATATCTGGACGGTGTACAAGAAGCAGGCGCGAATACTCAAGCACTTCCACCTCAGATATCTTCGACGGATACTGGAGCTGAGATGGCAGGATTTGGATCCTGGACACGGATGTAATGGAGCGAAAGGGAATTCTCAGCATCTACGTCATGCTGAGATAGCTGCAACTGCGTTGGAACGTCCACTTCGTGTGGATACTTGACGAGCAACCACTCAAACGACTCTTCTGTGGAGATGTCGTCACCGGTTCACGCCGAAAGGGAGACAAGTCCGTCGCTACAAGAATATCCTGAAGACCTTCCTGAGGCGGCTGCATATCAACCCGGTCAAGTGGGAGGACCTCGCCCAAGACCGACCGAGCTGGAGGAGGACAGTGAAGACAGGCACAGCGATCTAGAAAGCCAACCGCATCCCCGTCGCCAAAGCCAAACATAAGGCCCGAAAATCCCAACTGCGCCCACATCGTAACGTAAACATTCAAACATCCTCGACCTGCCTACTCTACCACCCGACATCCCGAGCACCAATCGGCCTTGTGTGACATCTTCGTACCAATCGCAGCACCCGTACTACACCAGCTGCCGTCTCCTTGCCCAGCTATGCCTCATTCTTCACGCCGACAACTACACCGACCGCGCTCATGCATCACCAGTATCATCGTCCTCCTCTTCCTCCATTGTCTTAATATCCGTTGCCGGCTCCTCCACCCACCACGTCTGTACACAATCCTGGCACACCAACAAACACCAAATGCCCCCACCAACAATCCCGGCGACGTGGACTCGATCCATACCTGTCCTGATTACGACCTTATCTTCACCTCACACATCGGCCTGGTCGGTCACTTGCGAATCCATCGCACAGAGACTGGCGAATCAGTGTCTGGCGTACCAACCTATGCTCGCCGCAACCGCCTCCACTGTCCGCGCACATTCACTCAGTGCATAAGCCTTTTCGGTCACATGCACAACCACGAGTGCTGAATTAACCGCAGTATCGACACATCCAGAACTCCCTGCTCACCAACTGTGCCTAGCTCAACCCACACCTCCCAGCCCATCGCGTCCACCATCAGCTGCCTCACCATCGCTACCATCTCCGTAGCCGGCACTGTAACCGCCGACTTTTCCTATCCACTCTGTTCCTGTACATTCACCATACACATCGGCCTTGTCGGTCACATACGAATCCATCGTACAGAGACCGACGAGCTAGTATCTGCAGCACCCACATACACTTTCCGTGTACGCCTCGACTGGCCTTATCGTTCTCGCAAATTCACCCACCATACGAGCCTATTAGGCTGCATGCGCATTCACGAAATCTTGCGAAAGACAACTACTGGCTTAACCACACCCTCCTATCTTCACCCACTAACACCTGCATCACGCATCACCATAAGCATTCAATTGCCACTTCCCACGCAAGTGGGAATTGTGCGCAAGTCACCGTGCCTGCTTCATCTTGCTGTGGAGCAGACGGTGGACATCGTCGACAACGACGTTCGAACTATCATATAGTTTATTATTTTTTAATATCTGTTTGACATTGTGCCTCACGAGTAAAAACAAACAGTCTATAATTTGTGCCATTGCTGTCGCTGGCCAAATTTTCCAGCTGTGAGGATTGCTTTGAGGGCATGTATAAACTGTCGCGATGTAATATGAGTATCGAAAGAGTCAGCAGGAGATGGAGGAGTACCTGTTGAAGACAGTTCCCTCTTTGTTCACAACCTGAGAGTTCAGGTAAGGCTCCATACTGGAAGCATCCAACATTCTTTATACACGGTCTGAATTACACCAGAATTGAACGTTAGGTGTGCATAGCGTCGGTAGATTCTGAAGATGCAGTTTATTGTAATAGAGTACATAAACGCGTATAAATGTCAACAGTAACAAATAATGACTTGATCTCAGGAACTAACAAAAAGAGATATTGATGCAAGAGTATGTATGTACATAAGATTACAGGGTCAACCCCGGAAAACACTGAATATGGAAAACGAAATGCAACAAAGAGGAACGAGAGAGCGAACACAAAACGAACGTAGGTGGGCTTTGTCAGTTATGCAGGTCGGCGATCTTGATCATGTCCGTGTGTCGAACTCTGTCCAGAAGTTTCAACCAGACGAGTAGTCACTTATTTATCAGAGCAAGGTGGGAACTCCATGCTCTGTTTGGGCTGTTACATAATCCCCCTCTTAGGTTGCAGCACTGTCCCCAGTGCTGCTATGGTCGACGGGTGAAGCATAGTGGCCTCGGCGATCGCGGAAGCAGTGACTTCGGCGGCTGCGGGGAAGTTGGTCGTTTGGGAGGATGTTCCGTTTAATTCAGTTTTACTCAGGGGAATAATGACGTGCGCCTTCTAACTCCTATTGGTTACAAATCGCTCGAAAAGAGCACTGATAAGTGGAAAGTTTAAAAAGAGATTTTCGACATAATTACTTTTGAAGGCAGGCAGCTCCCAGCTAGCCGAAAATTAGTGGTCATCAAAGGTTACTTACTCATTGTAAGTAGCATAAACGCATATAATCTGGATGGTGGGTTATGTGACTGTGTGTGGCTTGTAGTTGGGAAGATTGACACGCGTCGAGTCTACAGTTAGGTGAGGCCACAGACGAAGAGGGTACCACAACAGTAGGCAGGGCGTTCCACGCTGTAACCACCCTGTTACTGAAAAATAACTTTCGTGTTACTGAAAAAGAACTTTCGGTGGATAGGAAGCCTGGTGTGCAAAAGGTTAAGCGACCGCGGTAGGGATTGATTTTGCTGAATTTCGTTGTGAAGGGCGGTGTGTGTGGCTGGGATGCATCGCGCAAGAGGTAGGTCGTGGAGAGCAGGATATCTATGACTACAAAGGGACCCTACCATGGGTAGTGGAATTTGGTTGATACTTTCCCCGGGGGTAACGTGTTGTAGTGCATGGCTAATTCACCGATCTGATGTGCAACCCCAGTTGCACGGCGGCCGCACAGTGCTTTCTGGTGAGAGGCTAAGGAGCCGATAGTTTCACCCGTCGCATTATAAGTTTTCGAGATGATTTTGCGTAGTTGGGAGGCATATGCAATAACGGTGGTGGGGTCGGGTACGTCTAGTGCATGTTGGAGGTCGAATGGCAGATGGAATTCGTGTCTTGTCCAGAGGTAGTGGAGTGTAGGTCTGGTAGGGGAATGTGTCGCGCTCCGGTATGGCAAAAGGCAGAAGGGTAGTCGAGTATCCCAGTCATGCTCCTGGTTGTCCTTACGGTAAGATGTGGTTTGGTAGCCCCACCTGATGGACACAATACTGTTGGGGTTGAGGTTAAAAGGTTATGGTTAGGGATAGAATAGAATAGGTTTATTGTAGCGCCCCTTGGGCACTGTCAGTCCCCTTTGAACTCAGGAAAAAAACCTAAAACAAACTCGTCAATTTCAACTGCACTTTGACTTCCTTTGCTTCGGGTGTCTGGTTAGCCAAAAGAGCGCGAATTGAGAGTTTGTTTTAAGTTAAAAAAAAACCTCAGTTCTAAGGGAAAATAATAACAAAATTTTCAAAAAATAACGATATGTACAATATAAAAATTGAAGTTTGCAGTTTGGTAGTTTTCGGGGCATGAATAATATGTCCTTCAAGGCAATTGAAGAACTTTGATATCGGCCTGACCTTGAAATCATTTTCCTGCTGGGTAAATTTCGGTTTGCTCTGGTTGCTGGTTGTCAGTCTATCTGGCCAGCTGTAAGGGGGGCGGTCGCACAGTTCCTACGTATTTTTCAGGAGGCTTACCATCGTTGTCTGGACTAAGAGCTGGAAAAGATGAATATATATCAGGAGTAAGAAGCATTCAATGGTAAGTCACAATCAAAACGGTCAAAATACTATTGAATCATGTATCATATTGTTCTTGTTAATGTGAAATTATAGGAGTAGTGGTCGACTGTTTACTATGACCTAATATAGTTCTATACATGTTTAATATGGCTTTAATATAGACATACGCACGACTAATATGCAGGGTTTTATCGAAGGGTATATTTTTATTAGCTTTATAAGGGATATTTAGTGTCAGGTGACATAGCTGATGAAAACGAGAAAGGGAGGAAAATAGAAGAATATCATTATCTGTTCTATGTTTATCAAGGATGCTATCTTTTATAAATTTGATTATTTTTAGTGCTATGTTCTGGTATTTTTCAATCGGCTGGCATCTTCAGAGCCCTTTTGGACCACATTCAATATCAAAGAATTGACTTGAAAAATGTCCTATCTTATTCAAAAATAAATGTGTATTGTTATTTGAAAGGAATTTCTTAGTTTTTATTTTAAATTCGATTAGGTTTCGACTTTTCCGGATATAACCTGGAAGAGAATTCCAGATAGTCGCATATCTTATGGTGTAGAAATTTGATCGTTGGGACTTTGTGAATTTGGGAATCTTTATAATATCCTCGCTATTTCTGGTGTTTCTAGGGGCGTTTTGGTTGGTAAGTAAATTCATTTTGAGAATATCTTGATCGTGGGTGACCTTGAATAGGAAGTTTAGACCATTTTGAAGTCTTCTGATCCAGAGTGGTCGAAGACCGTATTTATGATATAGTTCTAAGTATAAACCCTGGATGCCATCACTTCTAGACAAAGATCTAGTAAACCGCCTCTGAATGCCTTCTAGTTTCTTTCGGCCGTCTGAGGGCATTATGCCGAAGAAAATTGAACAGTAATCTAGGAGAGGTAAAACATACATTTTGAACAGTTGTATTCTTAGTGCATTTAAGGTGAAATTTTTACATATGAATCCACACAGGCGAGTGGCTTTCGGTGCTATTTGTTGGACGTGGGGAGATAAATCAAGGGTATTTGTATAGCTGAGACCTAAATCTTTTACAGATTGGGCCTCTGTTATTTCATCATCCTCGAATATTATGGGGGGAAGTTTTTCTGGGCCAAATATCAGGAGATGGCATTTTTCGGGTGAAAAGGGCATCTGCCACTGACTACTCCATTCGCTGAGTTTTCTGAGATCAGTTTCAATTGTTCTATGAATATTAGATACTGTATTCCCGTTATATGCATATGCAATTTTAAGGTCGTCCGCATATAAAAACGTCTTAGCTGAGACAGAT
Source organism: Spirometra erinaceieuropaei (assembly GCA_902702965.1). NCBI lineage: Eukaryota > Metazoa > Platyhelminthes > Cestoda > Diphyllobothriidea > Diphyllobothriidae > Spirometra > Spirometra erinaceieuropaei. The sequence continues at coordinate 888,091 of CACRXP010000141.1, forward strand.
ATGGACGATAAGTCGTGAATATATATAAGAAATAGAAGGGGGCCTAGGATAGTGCCTTGAAGTACTCCACTGGTA
>CACRXP010000141.1:903774-939933 GCA_902702965.1 Spirometra erinaceieuropaei
TGGTGGGATCTTCATTTTCCAATGAGAGCCCAAGTGTAAGTGATGTCATACAAGGCATCGTTTTAGGTCCTCTTTTGTTCTTGGTTTACATAAGTGATATTTCGGCGACAGTTAAACATTCTCAAGCATTTATTTATGCCGATGATCTCAAATGTGCATATTATTTCAACAAATCTACGAGTCTTCATTGCCTGCAGCAAATCCATGCTGACTTGCTTGCTCTCTCAGCTTGGAGCTCAGAATGGCTAATGGAATTCTCTCCGTCTAAATGTCGCTATATGTGTTTTGGACCTGATAGGCTACCCCAACCAGTGGTCTTTCAAGGCACACATATGACTGAATGTACCACCATCAAGGATTTAGGTTTAAGCTACACTAGTAAGCTTGATCTCTCGCCACACGCTGACAGAATTACAATCAAAGCTGCCCATATTTGTGGCTTTATTTCTTACAAGTTCTATCTTCCTGAAACTAAATTAAGGCTCTATCGTATGTTTATACTTCCCATTCTCGAGTATTGTTGCCCATTCTTTGGTTTGATGAACGACGCTAGTCGTTTAAAAATTGAAAATGTCCAAAGACGTTTTTCTAAAAAACTTTTAGATAAGGAACATCCCAATATCTCCTACTCAGATAGATGCCAGCTACTTAACCAAAGATTTTTATGTGTTCGAAGACTAGAAGCGGGCTTCTGTCTCCTCTTTCGCATTAATCATAGTTAAAATTTTCCTCGGATTTCAGCACTCACCTCTTGTACTCGCCCATACAATCTTCGCAACTCGTCCTTGATTATACCTCCTCCAGCGTCCTCCACCTCTAAGCGCTCCCTTTTTCGCTTCCAGATATACTTTCCTCTGGAATGGCCTTCCAATTAATATAGGATCTTCAGAAAATCTACACGCCTTTAAGAGAAGGCTACGCTTTTATCTGAATACTGACTCGATTAAACTTTTTTTCCTCATCTTTCCCAGACAACATTTTCTGACACTGAGAAAGGGCCACGGAGAATTTAATATGGCGTCATTAAATTTCCGTGTCGGTTCACATTTCCTTTCTTCGTGAGTAGTCTCAATTCCTAAGATCCCTCACCAGGAATGCTATTTTTTCCAATTTTTCAGTTCATGCATCATGCCCTCACAGAGTGCGCTCCATCGACGCTCTTGGCGAAACCTTCTGTATTCGCCATATACTAGTAGTCTGGTCGCATCTCCCTTGTCCCATCCTCGGATGGACTCGGATGAATGTAACCGACCGCATCTGGGTTCCTATCGCCTCGAGACTGATTTTCAATTTCGCCACATATTTGCCTTATTCAAGGCCACATACAGGCCAGTCCTGACCGACCCGCCTACTTACCCCTTCATGAAGTCCATTATACAATGCCATACACAGCTGACATTTACTTCGGTCCTAACGATGTCCGACTGTAATCCATTCTATACCGCCACATGCAGCCCAATCCTACCCGCATTTTTCTGTTTCTATTTTTGAGGGTTTTTTTTTCTCCTGTTAAATTAATCCAATCATTTTTAAATTTTGATGTGGGTTTTTTTTCATCCCTCGCTTATCATTTTTCTTAACGGACTTCTAATTCAAAAACTATGTATTGCACTTTGTACAGATTGTGCCTATCTCGGTCGGTAATAGGTACTCGACTCCTCACTCGATCACGAGTGGCGTACTTCAAGGCACGGTTCTGGTTTCGCTACCCTTCCTTTTTTACTTCAGTGATATTCCGTCTGAACTCGGATATTCGCAAACTTTTACTTATGCCGATGACTTCAATTGTCTTTACTCATACTCAAAGGACACCGCAAACTTTTGTGTTGAGAAAATTAATGCCGATGTACCACACTTAAGCAGATGGTGTTCGACATAGCAGATGGAGTTTTCATCATCCAAGTGTAGTTTCATTTCTTTTGGTCCTGTCAAACTTCCCAGTGCCATAATTTTTCAGAGTAACCCACTCTCAGTGTGCCTCGCCATATAGGACCTAGGTCTAATTTATACAAGTAAGCTTGGTTTATCACCTCATGCAGATAGAATCTCTGCCAAAGCCGCGCAGATATGTGGATTCATATCGCATAATTTTTTCCTTCCGGAAATGAAGCTAAGACTTTATCAAATGTTTGTTCTTCCAGTTCTTAAATACTGCTATCTTTTTTTGGTTTAATGGACGCCTGTGATCGTTATAAGATCGAAAATGTTCAGAGGTTTTTCACCCGGAAACTGTTATCTCAAGTCGCATACGGTACTTCTTATACTTTGAGATGTCATCTGGCGAACATTAAGTTTTTGTGGGTTAGAAGACTCGAAACTGACCTTTGCTTCCTTTTTCGCATTAATTCTAGCTTCAATCTTCCACTCATTGACACTCTCAATCCGATAGATCGGTCTTATGCCACGCGCAACTCTTCCATGGTGATTCCGCCGCCGCCTCATTGCACTACATAAAAGCGTTCGCTCTTCTTTGCCTCCAAATATGCCTTCCTTTGGAATAATCTTCCACCAGAAATGGTGTCATCGCCTATGTATACAATGCCACATGCTCCTGTCTGACCCGCTTACGTACCCCTCAAGGCTGAGATTTATTGCTACCCTGACGGTGACCGACAACATTCTATTATATACCGCCACCTACAGGCCAGTCCTGCTCGCTTTTTTCTGTGATTATTTTTATTGAGGGTTTTTTTCCTCCTCTAAAATTAATCCAATCATTTTTAACTTTTTGTAAGGAGTTTTTTTCACCCCTCAATCATCATGTTTCTCAATGGACTACTAATTCAGAAACTATTAATTGCATTTTGTAACGATTCGGCCTACCCCGTCTAAAACTCGCATGTAAATTTATTTTAACTTGCTTTGATGGGACCCCGACGGGTCTTTAATAAAAAATTATCTATCTACTGGCATTCCAGTCGAGATAACGCAAACACCTTACACCGTAATGTATAAAGACAGGTTTTACGATCTCATTCCCGAACACCCAGCTTCTTGACTTCGAGAAGGGTCCTCCTGGGATTTAGTGGTAGATCAAGCGGAAACCCTCGATTATATATTTAAAAAACCCTTTTTTGAATTGTTTTCTAAAGTCACTGCTGTCACTCCTCCCCATAGCGACGATCTTCGCGATGCTTGATGTCGTCTCCCGCATTTCGACCTCATGCGTTCTGTCGGCGCTCACGGCGAAACACTCCGAATTTCGCTATCTACTAGTAGTTTGCTCGTATCCCGTCCCAATCCTTGGCTGAGATCGACGCCTACTGTGACCGATCGCGTCTGCGTTCCTCTCGTCCGGTCTTTTTGATGCAAAAAGTCTCATCCGGCGTATCAATCCTGCCCTGACGATGTCAGTTCTGAATCCCGTATACAATACCACATGCAGGCCAGTCCCGTCCGACCCGCGTACATGCCCCCGAAGGCTGACATTTATTTCTGCCCTGACGATGTCCGATTGTAATCCGTTATATACGGCCACGCACAGGCCAGTCCTGCTCGCTTTTTTCTGTCATTATTTTTATTGAGGTGTTTTTTTCTCCTGTAAAATTAATCCAATCATTTTTAGATTTTTAAGCGGAGTCTCTTTTCTCCGCTCGCTCATCATTTTTATTAACGGATTACTAATTCAAAAACTATGAATTTTGTTTTGTACAGATTCTGCCTACCTCGTCTAAAATTCTATCTAAATTTATTTTTACTTGCTTTGATTGCACACCCGCGCGTCATTAAGAAAAATCATGCTTATTATAAAATCTGGATGCTCCTAGAATGGAAAACAAAAGTCAAGATGTTTTTCAGAACTTCCGATGCATATATACTCCAGGATGAATCTGGAAAGTGTAAAATTCTGGATGAAATTTTACACGCAGCGGCCACATTTTCAGCCAGCACGCGTACGCTTTCCTATCGTTTTCCGCGTTGCCCATTTCTCCTTTTTGTCGAACATTTAGGTATTCATTGGTTCGCCTCCAGTTAACGTAACTAGCTGTACAGAGCTTGTAGAAGCAGTTGGAATGTGAAAATTTAGTGGCGATTCGCGTTTTAAGAACCCACTTCGAGGGTAACTTTGTTTGTTTTACTGGAATTCGCGTGAGGCTTAACCCCTAAGGTGCGCCTGCGCGGTGTTTCCACACTTTTCAGCATGACCGTGGCGAAGATCACCTCCGCAGAGGTTTGTTTCTGTGTTTAACGCTGCCCGTCGTGGTAAAAGAATTGAGAAACCCTACTGTTTAAAAGGCACCTATGGATTAATCTTAGCCTACTGTTCTATTCGCCTCGCGCCTGTTCTCCAATCGTCAAATGCGCTTCATTACTATTAAGGTCCCTACCGCCACACGTATCCCTCCATCTTTAACGTTACTTCGAAGCCCGCTACGATACCCCTAGCACAAGAATAAAGCAATGGTGTCTGCTGCCATAATGTCCACTCCTATCCATATGTCTCTAACTTCTGCTTGACTTTACTGTTTCTTCTAGGAGTTCAAGGAAAAAATAGCCACTGGTGCGCTGCTTGTCGATTTTTACGCAACATGGTGTGGGCCATGCAAGTTACTCGCCCCAAAGCTGGATAAACTTGCCGGAGATACGAAGGATGTTGTGTTTCTGAAGGTGGATGTGGATGAGTGTGAGGTACCTACAAGTTAAACAGTTGTTTTCCTATATGGGAGTTTCGGATACTGCTATTTGTCCTTTATTCATGTCAGGCCGAATGCCGATGTACATTACCTAAAGGGCACGACAACGAGTAGGTGCCCTGCTGGTGCCTCACTATTGAGGTAGTGATTAACAAATGGAGGCCTTCGTCCCGTTTCATTTCAGTCATAAATGAGCCACAATTTGCTCCTGTTAATTCTCTTTGTCCTCCACAGAATGTCAGTGACCTCAGGCCAGGCTAGATTTGTCTTCGAATTGTTCGTAGCAAATTTTTATGGCGATTTTGCCTTCCTGATCATGTCCTACATGCGTCCTTGTCGTCTAACAGGGGTCCTTTGTGTTTTAGGAACTGGCTCAATCTTACGAAATCACGGCGATGCCCACCATCATAGGATTTAAAAATGGCACAGTCTTAGACAAAGTCGTTGGCGCTAATGAAGAGAAGATTAAGGAACTCTTGAAAAAATTGACTGAATAAGTCTTTGCCTTATTCCAAAGATGAATTTCAACTAGTCTTGTTTTTCTTCCAATTCTCGGGCCTTTAGTTTTTTTTTCACCGGGATTTGAGTAGGCGTCAAGGGCACTATGGTCACCAATGTGCTAATTAGCTGCGGCAAGTATGCAAGTCTCCTGTTCCTCGTCAGCAAGTTGTTTGTTAAGATCCGCCTCGGCTGGCCACAAAGTCCTGTCGGCACCTTCGGTCGTTCACCACCACTTACAAACCGATAACTGTCAGCTGTAACTGTAGCTAGGGGTGTTCTGTGCGTGCTTCTGCCTTTTAGGTTTAAGGGGTGCAGTTGAAGGCACAACATAGGTATTGGGGGGAGGGGGTGGCATTCATCTTCGCACGAGTTGCTGGACCTATAGTCCGCCTGTACATGTAATACCAAACGCCTGCATTCCCTTTTAATGGGAAACATCTGGGCTGATGGCTGCTACAACCAGGAGGACTGCTGTCACCGGTTGGGCCTTGTTTTTCGGTCCAGTTATTGTGCTCACTCCGAATATATGTCGTTCTGCAACATGGGCTCTCGTTGCCGTCACCGATCGCATTGTGACAAGTGTGTTTGAGAGCGCACGTCCGAAGAGGTCCTCTGCACTCTCTACTGTTTGCATTTATGATGCTAACTCGGCGAGACATGTGTGATTGCCTGCCCCGCTGCTCTAGATCGGCTTAACTCTTTACTGTGGCAAAGTCGAGCCCTGCTTTCCCGATGGACTTTTAAGGCCTTTAGAGTACGAGGACGGTTCCAACTGCCCTAGAGCGGGACGCGAGTGAATGTACCAAGTGAGACTCCCTTTGGCTGCTTATCCAAATCTTGTGGGGACCCGTGGGGGCGAGCTTTCACACTCATTCGTAACCAGCGTTAGAACTGAACGTTAGCTACTTGGTCATGCCTCTAACAGTCTTTCCCGACAGACAGTTTCAGTCGTCCTAGAAGAGACTGCTGAATGCCTGTCAATGGATGAACAAACGCCCATTCCAAAATGGAGTCCATAGCTAAGATATTTGTAAATTTAGTAGTACAACCGGTGGAATGTGCACATTCCTGATTGTCGAGATCGGCAGCTGGTGCCGGGACATTATTTCCTTAAAGGGTGTCTCAGTCCAGTTAGTAGACTACGTCATTAACTAGCACGAACAAGCAAGCAAAAAATACTGTTTTAGGCAATTAACTGGTTCCCGGGCCGGGACCAAAGAATACCCATCGGCGAATTTTGCGGGGGGGATCTTGAGTCGCTTCCGGGAGGTTGATAAATGCCAAATCATCTGTTAAATGCGACAGGTGCGCTTACAGCGGTACTCGACTGCGCCTTGTATGCCTACTACTTGGTACGGCAGCGATCATGCCTCATCTAGTCGGTCTCATTGATGTCCCGAACTGTACCTCTTCACGTGTGATATTCCGCGACAGCAGATCTGAACAGTCCAACCCATTCACTTCGCCAGCGACGGAAACCGAGTGCCGAAGATCCAAGAACCACCTCCTTGACGAAGTGTGCCGAGCCAAGTTTTGAGTTGATCCCCTCCACTTAGACGCCTCCAATGGAGTAACGGTGCCGGATCGAGCGCAGTAACACTGACCTCCTGAGGTGAACGACGAAAAACATGCCCAAACCACCTCATTCGCCCTTCTTGGGTGGCCTGAATTATTCATGCGATGTCGCGGCGAGCGCGGACTGTCTCATTTGAGACGAAGTCGGTGTACATCACTCGAAGGATGGTCCTCAGGCAATGGTGGTCAAATACCTCCAGTTTTCGCTCGTCTTCTATGCGCACATTCCAGCACTCACAACCATAAAGGACAGACGCACGGTACATGCGAATCTTAGTGGCGATGGAAAGGTCGCGCGGGATCTACAGGCATTTTCTAAGGCTTGAGAAAGCCCGTCGAGCAGTTTCAATGTGGGAGACAATGTCAGCCTTACTTTGCCCATTCGGCAGCAGCTTCGCTCCGAGGCATTTAAAACTGTCTACTTCAAGTTGACAGCCACCAATCCGGGGGAGATGCCTTTTCCTGGTCAGGGATGCAGCCTGAAAACTAGTCTTCCCAGCTTTTATGGATAAACCGACTGATTTGGCGACCTCGTTCACCTGTGACACCATAAACTGCAGATCACCAAAACTTGAAGCAAGTGAGGTGATGTCCTCGGCATAGTCGAGGTCAGTCCCTCGGTGTCCGGGCGCAAATTCAACGTCGTCACCTTCTTCTAGGGCCCTCCCGATAATCCAGTTAGTAGCGTAGTTAAAATGGGCTACAGGATACAACCCTGTCGAACGCCAGACCGAATATCAAACAGCTGGGAAAAATTGCTGCGGACCAGGACTCGCGCGGTGGTGGAGCCTTGGTCATGGCGATAATATTTGGCGGCACACCATCTACCGCCATTATCCGCCATAGGGACTCACGATGGACGGAATCGAACGCGGCGACAAAGTCAACGAAGCAAATGGCCGTCGGTTTCTGGTAGACATTGCGGAATTCGAGAATGTGCCGCCTTAGTGTAAATATCTGGCTCGCGCATCCACGTCCAGCACGAAATCCGGCTTGGTTGGGCCTAGTCATGGAGTCACGCACAGTCTGGAATCGTCTGAGTAGGACGATTGCCAAGATCCTCGCAGCAACGTCGATGAGGCTTATGTCACGGTAGTTCTCGCATCTCGTCTTATCTCCCTTCTTGAGGATAGGTACAAGGATGCCGAAGCCCCAGTCATCAGGAGCAACCTCGCTTCTTCACGCTTGTTCAGTCACCTCATGGAGCCTGAGTGTCGGCACAAGACTTGTAGACTTCAATGCGTATACCGCCCTCTCCGGGTGCCTTGTTGTTGCGCAGCTTTCGTATGGCATAGGCGACCTCTTCTGAAGATGGGCCGCATGGCACTGCATAGGTTGGAGCGAGATGAAACTCCGTTGCAAAGAAGAAAAAAGAAGAGGTAGGTTGGGTATCGAAGTTGAGATGGGGCTCATCCCAACGCTTGACTTTGGCCGAGTTGCCAGCAATGAAGCCCATCGCGAAGAGAGTGCACAGGGCTTACTACTGACTTTGCGGATAAGTTGGTAGAGTTTCTGAGCGTCACCAACGTTCGAGGCCTGTTCCATGGAGGTTGCTATTTCAGGCCAATATTGCTTCTGGTCACCTCTGGCCGAATTTGCCGTCATCCTCCGAAGTTGGCGGAAGGAATCATCACGGGACCTGGCTCGAGCTGTCTGGGCAGACAACTGTAGGGTTCTTCCACTACGGCGTCTCTGGGTATATCCGAGACTTGAGTTGTTTGCGCTGGGGATTCCTGTGATGGTTTGTCAGATAGTTACGGTATTAAATGAAAAGGAGGCATTTACAGGGAGAGGTGTATTGGAGGTCTGACGTTTCGAGTAGTCGTTTTATCTACCCACCTTCAGAGACTGGGAAGTCGTGCACACAGCTCTCCTTATATGGTGCACTTTGTTTGATGCCTGGCCGGCCAATGCCGCCTGCGTGGCTGCATCCGACCTGCATGTCACCATGACCCGAATTCCACTCATCTTCGTCGGCCGCGGCGCTAGTTGACGGCCCCGATTGTCCTGCGCTGTGACTGTCCCCGTCAAGAATGTCCGTAAAGCCAGATAGGGGGAAGGCGAATTGATGTGGCGGTTGACTGAACAGTCGGTAGACAGCCAGGCTTCTTGTACTTGCCTTGTCGTATGATCATCACCTCGGCCCACAATCTCAACAGCGTGAAAGTTGAAGATGTGTACCATTTGCGCGGCATGGGTTGCTACCCCGGACTTTGGGCCCAACCTTCGCACGGCCAACTTATGCGCGTGCATTCGCCTTTGCAGCCGTCGGCCGGCTTCCCCAACGTAGTTGCACATCCCTCAGCTGCACTCAAGTCGGTGGACAACGGCCGCCATCCCCTGTCTAGGGATCGGGCCTTTAGGCCGCATCACCTGCCGGTGGATTGCTGAGTCGGGCCCCTGGGCAACGCCTATTCTGAGCGGCGCGAGGGATCTAGCCACGGCTTCGGAGACCCCTTTCATGTACTGAATGCTCCACCGTGATTTTGGCTGACTATGTTCTTCATTCCGCTCCCTTGGTTGCCTTCGGCCCCGTTTAACAGATTTTCGCGGATAGCCGTTGGCTCTGAAGACTTCTTTGAGAAGATTCATCTCGTCCAGTTTGGCGGCTGGCGTGTGATGAGTTTCCACCCGTCGGCATAGCGTGCGTACACAGCTTCGTTTGTGTTGCGGTGGGTGGATGTTGTAACTGAGCGTTTGCAGCGTATTCGTCGGTTTTCTGTAGACTGACGTCGCCAGTTTGCAGTCTGGTTGTCGGTAGAGGAAAACATCCAAGAATGGAAGCTTGTCCTCCACTTCCTCTTCCCTCCTGAACTATAGATCGAAAATGATTGGGGGTGGGAATACAGTGTCGCAACACTGAAGAAAACTTTTTCCCCCGTCTACCACCACTGATACGGCGAATACTACTAATAATCCTACTATTAGTACTACTACTACTACCACTGCCACCACGGCTGCCAATGCTACTCTACCAACGCTTACAGTGTGGGTAACTAACTGCAATAATACTAGCATCAGTAACGGAGTGTTGCGAGACTGGTATCCAACCTGATTGGGTTCAGCAGCTCTTCACAGTAGTTACTTTTATTCTGATCGATGATTACGAAGGTATCGTCAGCGTAGCGCGCCCAAAACTTGGGTTTGTATTCCTCGAACAGTCTTTTCGCGAGTTTTTGCAGAACCGCCTCGGCGATGAGCCCGGAAATTGGTGAACCTATCGGAGTGCCCTTAACTTGCTCAGATGTGGTCCCCTCGAAGGTAAAAAGTGCCTTGAGGCAGTGCCTCATGAGTTCTATGAGATCTTGAACTGTGGGCTGGTCATCGCCCTCATCGTAATTTTGACGTAACAAGTCACTGAGCTTCTCGACCGCAAGTGCCTTTGGTATGGACGTGAAGAGTGAGACGACGTCAAATGACAACATCCTCTCAGTCGGTTCGATCGTGACCGCCCTTATTTTGTCAAGTAATCGCTCTGCTAAGTGCACGGTAAAAATGTGGATCGGATGCAGCCACACAGGCGGCATTGGCGGACCAGGCATCAAACAAAGTGCACCATATAAGGAGAGCTGTGTGCATGACTTCCCAGTCTCCGAAGATGGCTAGACGAAACGACTGCTCGAAAAGTCAGACCTCCAATCATCCCTCCCTGTGAATGCCTCATTTTCTTTTGATATGCCATCTGGGAATCGCATTTTCACGACTATTGATGACCTAGGATATTATTCCGGTTAATGAGGCTCTAGAGTGCGCGCATTGATTTCTAACATCCTGGATATGCCGACCGTCAAGCTGTCGCATCGGGGGCTGCACGTTCCCGCTGGAGACCATGTTCTTTCCCGACTGTAACTAGTATGCGGTAGATCCCGTTTTTCGCACAATTTTTTTGCGAAAATGCCTAGGTTTAAGTGGGAAGAAGGTGAGGAGAAAGATGACGGATGACTATATTTTGTCTCAGTAGCTTTCGTGGGCCCTAAGACATCAGTTACAACCGCTGCAACCAGCTTAATCAGCACTAGCTGGAGCCTTAGCTTCAAAGACGAGTCCCCCCTAAGGTCTGCATGCGTGGAGGTGGATTTGGTACGCAGTATTTTTTGAAGTCGAGGTTCTTCCTTCACATAGCTTCCTCCAAATACAGTTTGTCACACACTGGAGGCCAGTTGACGGTTCGCTCACTTTGACGGGGTTTGGGAATTGTAGATTTGGGTCCTGGCGTTGTCGTCTTGCGCGCTCGACGCTTCGCCTTGACCCCTAACACTGATGCCCGCAGTTTTTGCAGTATTTCGTCAGGATTTCCGGTCCTTTGTGCCTGCTCTCTGCAGGTATCTTTGTCAACTTGCGGGTACCTGAGAGAGGTCTTCAGGTTGCGCCCGTATCGTCCCATTTTTCTACTTAGCCTACGAGGATTCGTTGCGAAAACAACGTATAAAATTCACACAATGTCAGGTGGCACATTCGAGCACTCTCTATCTCTCTCTCTCAATCGGTCTACGGTCAGAACGAATCTGCCTGCGTTGTACTACGTGGGCAAATGAGGCGACATCAATGTGTGACATGTGACTAGCATGCGCTTGGGTTTACGTGGGGGTATTTCTATTGAGCGGGTGAGTTCTTTCATGGGGCACTTTTTACTAGGGTCAATGTTATGGGTAACAGCTTCGTTCGAGAACAATGCTCAACTTTAAGATATTGCTACCCGCAGTCTTTACTGAAATGCGCCAGACCTGTGTAGACTCTGCAGGTTTCTTTGTTGAGTTGCTGAAGGTATCTGAGGGAGTACTACAGGTTGCGCCCGTATCGTCATATTTAAGCGCGCACAAACCTGCCGAAATAAAACTACTTCCGCAGTGGTGCAGCGAGAACAACTCAGCATTTCAGACGCGCAAAACCACCAGGAGTCAAACCAGTCGGTTGACAGATATGGTGCGCTTGCAGTGCAACACGTTGCCAAAGTAGGTTGAGGCAGCAGCAGTGGTGATTTTATTTCGATTGGTGTCACGACTTCAGATTTTCAAAATCACAATTGAAAGGCTTTTTCCACGTCTACCAGGTTCATTGAAGTACAGTAGTTATCCAAGAGTCCACACGAATGACAAAATCAGGGGTCAGCAACTCGACTGATTGCGATGAGCGTGACAACTGCACGGCATCTGCATACTTCACCACCTGGCCAGTCGAGCCGTGATGTACTCGGGAGCTGCCAACTGGACTGGCTTGTAGTCGTCTAGGAACTACATCCTAGGAATACTGCAACACCTGGACGCTTTACCACCCTTATCTGACTCTGCCTTTGGTGATCGATCCGAGTGAGAATCCGAAACGTCAGGCTAATAAAGCTCTTACTCCAGCAATCATGTCTCCTTCTCTGCGACTGGTAGGGGCTGCCACTATAGGGGACCAGCGGTCCCCGTGAGACGGAACTAATGGGGGGAAATCAAGTCCACGTCTTGGCCGTTACGTGAATGATGGCGCACAGGGCCTGACTGCGTTCACCAAACCATTTTCGGCATGTACTTTACATGGTCTACCCGCGGCAATGTAGCCATTGAGAATGCCACGAAAAGCAACATCACATAACAGGTCAGCCGCACCTTACGTGAGGTCATGTGCAAAGCAAAGTTATTCTGCACGCAGACCATAAAGTGTGATCTCTGTCGATTGAAATATTTTACAAACATCAGGATGGCCTCCCATAGCCTAGAGACGAGATGCAGCAGTGCCTGTACGGCTCCTCATAGACACGAGCCAATCAAATTCCAGGAACACACACTGCGGTCGCGGTCAGTGGCTAGATGCTGTCGAGAAGGTGCATGCCCCACGCAGAAACAACGTAGGGCGGGACACACACACGTGCTCCCCAGTGAGATCGAATGACTCTTTTTGGGAATGCGGACATTCCCAGCAGTAATCAGACAATTTTTAAACCCCTGACATGATAAATCACGTAGCTTGCTATATGTAGGTATAGTAGTGAGCTCAGCTTAGCATACAGTGTGCTCCATCTGTATTGCAAGACATCGTAAACACGAGAATGACCTCCTTTGGCAAAAAGTGCGTGTGAGACTAGTGCGCTTGAAAAAACGCAGGCATGGTCAGACTGCCTTTAGGAAGCCGTTATCTGTCGTAAACTAACAGAAGTGTGCAGTTTTTTTTAAATCATATAATCTAGGGTTTGTGATTGACACATTTCGCTGACAGTAGAAATCAGCGATAGATGCACATTGCTGCGGGTCAATTACACAGGTGCGTGAGTATTCACGCGTTCCGCATTGCCTCCTCGCTTAGGTAATTTCTTCCATGTGAGAGCCTACCGGATAATTTCACTAATTTCATCGCCTTCCGTGGTTGGTTATTCTGAAATTTTTTTAGGAATGTTTCTCCCTCCAGGCATGGGTCAGAATAGGCTCTGAGCAGATCCAATCACAGGGTTACTAAGGCAGGCGTATTATTATAATTATTGTCAAGAGAAGGACTTCTTGCTAGACTGAAGATATTGCGGTTCGATTTTCTCGACAAACAACATCGGGGTCATCCGACCGAATGCCACGAGGCGGTACCTCGCGTTAAGGTGTCCGCTGTGCCTTAACTGTGCACGGCGGAGGTGCGGGGACGGACTCTCTGACAGTCGAACCGCCGCCGCCACCACTACTCCGTATCGGGTCGGCCGAGGCTGCATCACGTGCCACACGCCGTTACGTGATCATCGGTCAGGAGGTCAGGCTCAGCGTGAGAACCTCCGATCCGTCGACGAATTCCGCCAACAGAGCGATCGACGAGAGCGCTAGTCACGAATGAGCAGTGCTCCGGATGACTCATGCAAGAGGATTACAGCCTCATGGGAGGGGGGGGGAAGATTTAGGCCGGCACTGGGAATCCATCCCCACAGCAGATCAGCGTGTTCCTCACTATGACCGTTTCAACCCATTGAACCAATCACGACGCCTTTACAGACATGATCTGGATTATGCCAAGTGGTGGTTAACTCACTTCTTCTCAGGACAGACAGTCAGACCGTGATGGCTCCCTTTATGGCACTCTCACTAATTTGAGATCCGAGCCGCTCTTGCAGTAGTCTGATGCACCACTGCAGTCTGCACAAGGATTTGTAGAAATATACAGCCACTTCACCACCTTACCTAACTCATCGTTCAGTGAGTGTCCCCAATGAGATCAGGTCACGTCCGCGTAGCGGAGTCAAAAGGGCTACTGTGTTCTGATCTTTATTCCAAAGGAGGCACTTGGTAATTGCATGCAACAGTACAAACATGTGACGGTTGACTCTTCTTGCCCGGGCCTCTCCCATTTGATTGGCCACTAAATTATTACGTCAGGACTGCCGATTCCGTGTGGGTTCCGCCAGGTCCCTTGATTAACTTGCAGCCGAGTCTGAACGTTAGCGCTCCACTCCACGACCCTGGCCCACAACAAACACTTGACAAGGATTTTAACCATCAACAACAACACACCACGACGATCCAGAGGGGAGGGCTGACTGGGCAGTCATGCCCAGCGCCTGATCCACCTTGCTGTGGAGCACACGGCAGACATCGTCGAATGCGACGGTAGAACTGCTCTATCCTCACATCTTATTTATTTGGCTTGTGAGCACCCTTAGCGACGTCACCATCGAAAAGTCAGTTGAGGTCGGGGGGACACATTCGCGCAGCACGAGAGTGAAAAGTTGTCAGAAACTAGAACCTCTTTCTCTTTGTAACAAACAACACTTACCTCATTGGACCAATCAGCTGTCGGAATTCCTGTGCTTACAGCGCAGCACGTGGTCGAAGTAGGTCTAAGCAGGAAAAGGGCTGCTCAATAGCCACTTTGTTTTCACCGTTTCCAAGGTTTCCTGTACTTTTCAAATCACAAGCAGAAGTACTTTTCGCGTCTGTCGGAATAACTCTGATAAGGCAGTCATTGTGAGTGAAAAGGATTTACGCAGGACGAACACTAACTCGAAGTGGGCCTGAGTCGTGGTCTTACGATGGATACAGCTTGGAGGGGTGTTCTCATTGCGGATGTAAGTTGTGGTGTGTTTTTAGTGAGGAGGAAGGGTCGCTTGCGTTGGTACTGTGATGAATGCGAAGGTGTTCGACGAAGCGCGCTCGCGCAGTTGACAATGCGAACATGATGATGGGGTTTGGTAATTGTCGATTTGGGTCGTGGCGTTGTCGTCTTGCGTGCTCGACGCTTCGCCTTGACCCCTAACACTGATGCCCGCAGTTTTTTCAGTATTTCGTCAGGATTTCCGGTTCTGTGTGCCTACTCTCTGCAGGTATCTTTGTCAACTTGCGGGTACCTGAGAGAGGTCTTCAGGTTGCGCCCGTATCGTCCCATTTTTCTACTTAGCCTGCGAGGATCCGTTGCGAAAACAACGTATGAAATTCACACAATGACCGGTGACACATTCGAGCACTCTCTCTCTCTCTCAATCGGTCTATGGTCAGAACTAATCTGCCTGCGTTGTACTACGTGGGCAAATGAGGCGAAATCAATGTGTGACATGTGACTAGCATGCGCATGGGTTTACGTGGGGTTATTTCTATTGAGAGAGTGAGTTCTTTCATGGGGCAGTCGTGATTAAGACCAATGTTATGGGCAACAGCTTCGTTCGAGTACATTGATCAAGTTTAAGATAGCGCCAGACCTGTGTAGACTCTGCAGGTTTCTTTGTTGAGTTGCTGAAGGTACCTGAGGGAATAATAAAGGTTGCGCCCGTATCGTCATATTTGAACGCGCACAAACTTGCCGAAATAAAACTACTTCCGCAGTGGTGCAGGGAGAACAACTGAGCATTTCAGACGCGCAAAACCACCAGGAGTCAAACCAGTCGGTTGACAGATATGGTGCGCTTGCAGTGCAACACGTGGCCAAAGTAGGTCGAGGCAGCAGCATGGGTGATTTTATTTCGATTGGTGTCACGACTTCAGATTTGTACAATCACAAGTGAAAGGGTTTTTCCACGTCTACCAGATTCATCGAAGTACAGTAGTCACTGCGAGTGAGGACTTCGCAAAGAAATAACATTTCCGCCCCTTAAATGCGGGGCAGACAATTTGATTTCCAGAATGGCATTACCGACAAAGACAAAGGGGAGACTGGAATGGCCATTTCTGACTTATTGGCCGTTGTCAGCCAGTCATGCCCAAGCCCGAAGTGTGGAACACCCGAGGCTCGAACTCGCGACCTGTTAGTTAGAAGTCCACGCCTCTAACCACTGGACCACGAGCCCGTTGCTCTGTCGATGATAGTCGGGGCAGTATGCCAAATGAAAGTGTGAAATCCTGTTCGAGTTCGCAAGTTAAGGCCAATGAAGCTACCGTTCCAGTGACCGTGCCTTCGTCTTCTTTTTGACAAGAACCTGGGATGCGCATATTTTCTTTCATTCGTAATCTGTCTGGACGCAAGTGAGAGCATGTCAGCGACATACGATTGAACCGGGCCATTTCAGCCCAAGTGGAGTCTTTCAAGTAGTGGTTCTTATACGGGGGCTGCCACTATAAGGGATCAGCGGTCGCCGTGATACAGAACTAACGCGGGGGATGTAGAGGAGGCAAGTCCACGTCGTGGCCGCTACATGAATGGTGGCGCGAAGGGCCTGAATGCGTTCACCAAACAACTTTCATCAGGGGGCACAGGCATGGACTTTACATGGCCTACCCGCGGCAATGTAGCCGTTGAGAATGCCACGAAACGCAACATCACATCACAGGTCAGCCGCACCTTAGGTGAGGTCATGTGCAGAGCGAATAAACTCTGCTCACAGACCATACAGTGTGATATGCATCTATTGAAATATTTTACAAACATCAGGATGGCCTCCCATAGCCTAGAGACGATATGCAGCAGTACCTGTACCACTCCTCATAGACACGGGCCAATCAAATTCCAGGAACACACACTGCGGTCGCGGTTAATGGCTAGATGCTTTCGAGAATTTATGTACATGTCCCATGCAGAAACCACGTAGGGCGGGACGCACACACGTGCTCCCCAGCGAGATCGAATGACTCTTTTTGGGAATGCGGGCATTCCCAGCAGTAATCAGGCAATTTTAAACCCCTGACATGATAAATCACGTAACTCACTATATGTAGGTATAGTGGTGAGCTCTGCTTAGCATAGTGTGCGCCCTCTATATTGCAAGACATCGTAAACACGAGGATGACCTCCTTTGGCACAAAGTGAGTGTGAGACAAGCGAGCTTGAAAAAACGCAGGCATGGTCAGATTGCCTCTAGGAAGCCGTAATCTGCCGTAAATTGACAGAAAGATGTACTTTTTAATTGCATACTCTAGGGTATGTGATTGACACATTTCGCTGACAGTAGAAATCAGTGATAGATGCACACTGCTGCGGGTCAATTACACAGGTGCGTGAGTATTCACGCGTTCCGCATTGCCTCCTCGCTTAGGTAATTTCTTCCATGTGAGAGCCTACCGGATAATTTCACTAATTTCATCGCCTTCCGTGGTTGGTTATTCTGAAATTTTTTTAGGAATGTTTCTCCCTCCAGGCATGGGTCAGAATAGGCTCTGAGCAGATCCAATCACAGGGTTACTAAGGCAGGCGTATTATTATAATTATTGTCAAGAGAAGGACTTCTTGCTAGACTGAAGATATTGCGATTCGATTTTCTCGACAAGTAACATCGGGGTCATCCGACCGAATGCCAGGAGGCAGTACCTCGCGTTAAGGGGTGGGCTGTGCCTTAGCTGTGCACGGCGTAGGTGCGGGGACGGACTGTTTGACAGTCGAACTGTCGCCGCCACCACCACTCCGTATCGGGTCGGCCGAGGCTGCATCACGTGCCTCACGACGCAACGTGGCCATCGGTCAGGAGGTCAGGCGCAGCGTGAGAACCTTTGATCCGTCGACGATTTCCGCCGACAGAGCGATCGACGAGAGCGCTAGTCACGGATGAGCAATGCTCTGGATGACTCATGCAAGAGGATGATTGCCTCATGGGAGGGGGTGGGGAAGAGTTAGGCCGGCACTGGGTATCCACCCCCATAGCAGATCAGCGTGTTCCTCATTATGACCGTTTTAACCCATTGAACCAATCACGATTGCCTTACAGACATGATCTGGAATGTTGCCAATTGGTGGCTAACTCGCTTCTTCTCAGGACGGAGAGCCAGACTGTGATGGCTCCCTTCATGGCAATCTCACTGATGTGAGATCCGAGCCGCCCTTGCAGTAGCCTGATGCATCATCACAGCCTGCACATGGATTTGTAGAAATGGACAGCCACCGCACCACTTTACCAAACTCGTCGTTCAGCGAGTGTCTCCCAATGAGATCGGATCACGCCCGCGTGGCGGACTCAACAGGGCTACTGTGTTCTGACGTTTATTCCAAAGGAGGCACTTGGTCATTGCACGCAAAAGTGCGAACATGTGACGGTTACATCTTTCTGTCCGGACCTCACCAATTTGCTTGGCCACGAAATTATTGCGTCAGGACTGCCGATTCCGTGTGGGTTACTTCCAGGTCCCATGATTAACCTGCAGCCGAGTCTGAACCTTAGCGCTCCCCTCCACGCCCCCTGGCCCACAACAAACACTTGACTAGGATTTTAACCAACAATAACAACAACACTACGACGAGCCAGGGGAGGGGGATGACTGGGCAGCCTTGATCGCGACCTGTATATTCAGCGGCAGCTCAACCACACCTGCCGGTAGGGGAACCATGTGTCAGAGAACTGCCAGCGCATACCAGGCTGCGATGGACATGGTTTGCTTAGCTATGGCATAGCGACGTCACCATCGAAAAGTCCGTTGAGGTCGGGGGGGACACATTCGCGCAGCACGAGAGTGCAAAGTTGTCAGAAACTAGGGCCTCTTTCTCTCTGTAACAATTACCTCGTTGGACCAATCAGCTGTCGGAATTCCTGTGCCTACAGCGCAGCACGTGGTCGAAGTAGGCCTAGGCAGAAGAGTTTCGCACTAGCCACTTTGTTTTCACCGTTTCCAAGGTTTCCTGTACTTTTCAAATCAAAAGCAGAAGTACTTTTCGCGTCTGTCGGAAAAACTCCGGTAAGGCAGTCATTGTGAGTGAGGCATTCGTGAAAAGGCTTGACGCAGAACGAACACTCACTCGAAGCGGGCCTAAACTGTGGTGTTATAATAGAGACAGCCTGGAGGGGTGGCCTCAGTGAGGGTGTTAACTGTGGTGTGTTTTGAGTGAGGAGGAGGAGGAGGAGGAGGAGGAGGAGGAGGAGGAGGGGAAGGGTCGCTTGCGTTGGTACTGAGATGAATGCGAAGGTAATCGACGAAGCGCGCTCGCGCAGTTGACAATGCGAACATGATGATGGGGTTTGGTAATTGTCGATTTGGGTCGTGGCGCTGTCGTATTGCGCGCTCGACGCTTCGCCTTGGCCCCTAACACTGATGCCCCCAGCTTTTGCTGAATTGTGCCAGGATTTCCGGTCATTGTGGGGACTTTATGCAGGTTTCTTCGTTGAGCTGCCGGCTGCGCCTCTCAATTTTCTACATTGCCTGCGAGCACACGTTTTGAGGGTTTAAAATTCACACAAGGACCGTTGCCAAATCCTAACACCCACATACTTTCCGAAATAGAACTGTTCCCGCAGTGTTGGCGTGCAAAATCAGCAGGCAAGAGTTACTCTCTGTGACAGACTGATCACCGCGCTGAACCAGCCAACTGACAGATTTAGTGCGCTTCCAGCTCAACACGTGACCAAAGTAGGCCGGGCAGGAGCAGGCGTTGTGTGCGGGTGATTTTGCTCTGATCGATTTCACGATTTCAAACTTTTAAGGTCACAAGTGAAGGACTCTTTTCACGTCTACCAGGTCCATTGCAACACAGTAGCCACTGTGAGTGTAAGTTCCGCGAAGAAGTTACGTTTGTGAACCCCCCAGATGCGGGGTCGACAATTTTATTTCACACTAGGTCTATGGTAGATTGATGATGGTCGGGGCAGTATGCCAAATGGAGGTGTGGAGGCGAGTTAAAAACGGCATACGTGCGCTCAGCGTTTCCTGCTAGGTGGTACTCCTCGTATGAGTGAAAAGTCGCTCAATGAGTCCCGTAGAGGCGACGGTCGCTTCGCACGGCCTCTAATTGGAGCCCAGGCACCATCAGGGGCACCCTGACTCCCTAGGTTCTGCCTAACGGATACACTCCGCTTCGACCAGCAGACTAAACCAGGTTAGGGTATCCCTTGCCGTGTATGCCCTCATACTCGGCAATGCCACTCCCCTCCCCGCCGCCAAAAATCCCCCTACGACGGGGACTATGTGCATCCCATAGGCGGTGCGGGCTAACTCGAGTCGTCTTCCTACCAAAGTTGCAGCCGTCGTCTGGGGTGTCTAGGCAGACCTATTTAGGGCTGGCGCCTCTTCCCCCTCGCAGGGTAGGGGCTGAAAAAGGTGCCCTAAACAAATGCTCTGTCCAGAAACTGGCTGGTACTCCTCGTATGAGTGACAAGCCGCTCCACGAACCCCGTACGGGCGATGGCTGTGGCGAAAGTAGTCTGGTCGACAAGACAAAGATTCCCAATCATAAGTCAGGGAAGATGGAGTGAGTTGGACAACCTTTACGGATTTGGAAGTGCGTACACAAAGACTCTGTGGGCAGTCGCCGCGAGCGCGCTCTCCAGGTCAGCTGTTGTCTGTGTCCGCCTCGAGGTGCCGAGACCCAGCGCGTGTGTGTGCCTTTCGTTATCTCAGCGTCCGCCAGCCAATCAGAGGGGGGCGGGAGGCAGCGTTGATTGGCCTGGAGCACTCGCGAGGCAAGTGACGAGCCCCACGTGTCCCAGCAGCGTATCGACAAGGAGTGTGAGGCGGGCAGGAAGGCAGCGTGGCAAAGGCGGAGGGCAAGGAGACGCGAACTGCCACAGTTGGTTCGCACGGCCTCTAACTGGAGCCCAGGTCCCATCAATGGCACCCTGACACCCTAGGTTCTGCTTAAAGGACACACCCCGCTTCCACCAGCAGACAAAATCAGGTTAGGGTGTCCCATACCGTGTATGCCCTCATACTCGACAATGCCACTCCCCTCCCCACTGCCAAAACCCCCCTACGAAGATGACTATGTGCATCCCATAGTCGGCGCGAGGTAACTCGGGTCGTCTTCCTGCTAAAGTTGCAACCAAGACTGAAATTCGGCCGTCGTCTGGGATGTCTAGGCAGACCTAGCTGGCTGTGGCGCGTGGACGCAAATGATACGATTGAAAAGGAGACGTGCAAAACAACCACCCCGCAGGCCGTTAGAGTGCCTCCAGCCGTCCCGAATGCTCGTTGTGTTTTAGAAAGTCCGATGGACAACCGGACGAAATGGAGGACGGCCAGCTACAAAGTGGACATTGTGACCCGCTTCTCAGAGCACAGTTAACAGGAGAAGGCGCCTGCCGGATACACTTTCTTCTAGAGCGGACTTCTCAGGGCAGAGGGATGGGAAGTCAGTGCCACCTTCGCAATTAGGAAGGACATAATGAGACAACTGTCCTACCTACCACAGGGCCTCAGTGATAGCCTCATGGCTCTGCACCGGCCACTTTGGAGTAACAGATTTGCCAACGTCGTCAGCGCCTCAGCGACTAACCCTGACGAGTTGGAGAACAAGGATAGGCGATCATCAGCAGACTCTCTTAAGCGGAAATCAACGCTGATTTAGACCGTCCGCCTCCCCTCCCTGAAGCAGCTAAAGCAGTTCAAAAACTAGTGGGAGAGCATTTGGAGCAGACGCAATTCCGGCCGTAATCTCCAAGTACGAAGGTTCTCAACTGAGGGACAAGCTGAATTCACTTTTCAGAGAGATGTATCAGAAACAACAAGTTTCTCAGAACTACGAAGTCGTCACCATCGTCCACATACACAAGCGCAAAGGAAACCGACAACTCTGTGAAAATCCCAGTGGCAGTTTGCTACCCAACGTTACATTGAAGATCTTCGTCCGTGTCCTCTTAAGCCGTCTTAACACGTATTTGAAGTGGGGACTTCTCCCAGCAAGCCAGTGTGAATTTCAAAGGAGCTGCGGAACCATAGGCATGCTCTTTGAAGTCTGCCAACTAGAGAATAAGCTTCAGGAGATGACGGCCAATCTCTACACCGCCTTCATTGGTCAGCCGCTGATAATTTCGGAATTTCAATGCCCGGAGCACTTCATACAAATGGTGCACCGAATTCACAATGGAATTATAGCTCACGTCATGGACAAAGGTGTAATCTCTGAAGCGTTCGCTGTGGCCCGTGGGTCTGTGCACTCACCTCCCAACCCCATTCAGTCTCATGTTCTTTGCTAAGCTGATGGAAGCTTACCGGAGGGGGGGGGACGGCCAGGAATTGACATCGACTACAGGACGGACGACGGAAAACTGCTCAACGTCCGTCACACGCAGGCACACTCAAGAGTATCCAAGATCAGCATCCACGGCCTATCGTCCGGGGTGATTGTGCACCCAACAGAACAGCGTAAGCGGACATACAAAGAAACGTAAGCCCCTTCACCCTCGGCTATGCCAAATTTAGACTGACCATCAGCAGGACGAAGAGAGTGGTTATACGTCAATCGGCGCTCAACAGGATACAAAAAAAATCCACACCAGCATCCATGGAAGTCAACCCACGACAGTGGGCAAATCTGCGTACCTCAGGAGCAAACTCTCAAGGAACGTCAAGACCGGCGATGAAATCGTTCATCTGAATGATCACCAGCATCAAGCTCCTCGAATTTGTCCTCCTCGACGTTCCCTTTAATACTGACTAATCAAACGCCCCAGACAATGGTTCATCAGCATTCCAAGGATTTCTATTGCGTTAAGCAAAGTCTCTCGAGGGACATCGAGCTAAAGAACCTTTTGGAAACCCCGTATATGTTTCATTGTGTGAAGTTTTCAGATTCCTGTCGTCAAAGAGCGGCCAGTACAATCAGGGGAGGGGGCGGTTGCCGTGCAGGGCTACAGCCCCCCTCCATTCAGATAAACGGGCAAACGCAGTTCACTGCGAGTATGATTCAAAATGAGGACGGGAGACTAAGGGAAGTTCCAGAGTAACCAACGCTCAAGCAAATTGCAGCCGCATACATGTGCATAGAAGCTCGCTTTCTTGCTGCAGGGAAATTCGGAGCTTTCAACGCTACTACCAAACAATCACACATTATATAAGCTTTAGAAATCTGTCCGGGGGTGAAGTATTGTTTACGGTGCGTCTTTAATCGTAAAGCGATTGAATGAAAACCAGACAACCCGTCAATACCAACTGAAAGTGAGGTTTTTCCAAATATTGATTTTTGCAAAATTTTATTCAGCTCCTATTTACTAGGTAAGTAAAACACCGGACTTTCTCACTTAACAGCGAAAGGCGTCATAGATTCGATCAATCCTTACGTTAAGGGCACGTAAAGAATTGTCGCAATTCGTGATCCTCGAGATTTTTATGACTTGTCATCATCATCATCATCATCATCATCATCATCATCATCATCATCATCATCATCATCATCATCATCATCATCATCATCATCATCATCATCATCATCATCATCATCATCAAACACGAGAAGCAATGCCAAGCACGAGATGCTGCGCCACTTTCGTTTATGGTAGAAATAAAAAAATAACACTTGCATTGGTGAGCAAAAGGACATTAGTCACCTGGTGTATCGTGTTATTGAGGGGCGCCCTAATAGCAAGCGAGCTCACCGTGAGCTAGCGTACTCGATGGGGGTAATGAGTCATCAGCGAGTTCGTTATTTGATTGGCTGTTGGGTCGGCTGCGCCGGCGTCGCGAAGGCCGCTAACGGCCGCGTATAATCGCACTTGCATATCGATTAATTTCGGCGCCCGATAGTTCTCACGCTCGCTTCGACGCCACTTTTTGCCCTTTCACACTGCAGTGCGCACGCCGTGCCTGCCTCAACGCTCTCATTACCTACCTGACCCGTCTTTGCATTTGTTTTTTATTTTGTTGCCTTTTAGTGACAATTATGTTGAATTCGGTTAGCAGAGCTGCCGCTGGGTATACCGTTCGCGGGCATGACTGCCCAGTCATCCCTCCCCTCTGGATCGTCGTGGTGTGTTGTTATTGTTGGTTAAAATCCTTGTCAAGTGTTTGTTGTTGGCCAGGGTCGTGGAGTGGAGCGCTAACGTTCAGACTCGGCTGCAGGTTAATCAGGGGACCTGGCGGGAACCCACACGGATTCGGCAGTCCTGACGCAATAATTTCGTGGCCAATCAAATGGGAGAGGCCCGGGCAAGAAGAGTCAACCATCATATGTTTGCACTGTTGCATGCAATGACCAAGTGCCTCCTTTGGAATAAAGATCAGAACACAGTAGCCCTTTTGACTCCGCCACGCGGGCATGATCCGATCTCATTGGGGGACACTCGCTGAACGACGAGTTTGGTAAAGTGGTGCGGTGGCTGTCCATTTTTACAAATCCTTGCGCAGACTGCAGTGGTGCATCAGACTACTGCAAGAGCGGCTCGGATCTCAATTCAGTGAGATTGCCATGAAGGGAGCCATCACATTCTGACTCTCTTCTGAGAAGAAGTGAGTTAACCACCAATTGGCAACATTCCAGATCATGTCTGTAAGGCAATCGTGATTGGTTCAATGGGTTAAAACGGTCATAATGAGGAACACGCTGATCTGCTATGGGGGTGGATACCCAGTGCCGGCCTAACTCTTCCCCACCCCCTCCCATGAGGCTATCATCCTCTTGCATGAGTCATCCAGAGCATTGCTCATCCGTGACTAGCGCTCTCGTCGGTCGCCCTGTCGGCGGAAATCGTCGACGGATCAAAGGTTCTCACGCTGCGCCTGACCTCCTGACCGATGGCCACGTTGCGTCGTGAGGCACGTGATGCAGCCTCGGCCGACCCGATACGGGGTAGTGGTGGCGGCGACAGTTCGACTGTCAAACAGTCCGTCCCCGCACCTACGCCGTGCACAGCTAAGGCACAGCCCACCCCTTAACGCGAGGTACCGCCTCGTGGCATTCGGTCGGATGACCCCGATGTTGTTTGTCGAGAAAACCGAACCGCAATATCGCCAGTCTAGCAAGAAGTCCTTCTCTTGACAATAATTATAATAATACGCCTGCCTTAGTAACTTTGTGCTTGGATCTGCTCAGAGCCTATTCTGACCCATGCCTGGAGGGAGAAACACTCATAAAAAAAGTCCAGAATAACCAACCACCGAAGGCGATGAAATTAATGAAATTATCCGGTAGGCTCTCGGATCGTGTGGATACTCATGCAGCTGTGTAGTCGACACGCAGCAGTGTGCATCTTTCAATGATTTCTAATGTCAGCAAAATGTGTCAATCACATACCCTAGAGTATGCGATTAAAAAGTACACCTTTCTGTTAATTTACGGCAGATTACGGCTTCCTAGAGGCAATCTGACCATGCCTGCGTTTTTTCAAGCTCGCTAGTCTCACACGCCTTTTGTGCCAAAGGAGGTCATTCGCGTGTTTACGATGTCTTGCAATATAGATGGCGCACACTGTATGCTAAGCAGAGCTCACCACTATACCTACATATAGTGAGTTACGTGATTTATCATGTCAGGGGTTTAAAAATTGCCTGATTACTGCTGGGAATGTCCGCATTCTCAAAAAATAGTCATTCGATCTCACTGGGGAGCACGTGTTTGTGTCCCGCCCCACGTGGTTTCTGAGTGGGGCATGTACATTCTCGACAGCATCTAGCCATTGACCACGACCGCAGTGTGTGCGCCTGGAATTTGATTGGCCCGTGTCTATGAGGAGTGGTACAGGTAATGCTGCATATCGTCTTTAGGCTAGGGGAGGTCATCCTGATGTTTGCCAAATATCTCAATAGATAGAGGTCACACTTTATGGTCTGCGTGCAGAATAACTTTGCTTTGCACATGACCTCACCTAGAGTGCGGTTGACCTGTGACGCGATGTTGCGTTTCGTGGAATTCTCAACGGCTACATAGCCGCGGGTAGGTTATGTAAAGTACATGCTTGTGTTTCCTGATGAAAGTGGTTTGGTGAACGCAATCAGGCCCTTCGCGCCACCATTCACGTAGCGGCCAAGACGTGGAATTGATTTCCCCTCATGCCCTCTTTAGCTCCGTCTCACGGGGACCGCTGGTCCCTTATAGTGGCAGCCCCTACCAGTCGCAAAGAAGGGGACATGATCGCTGGAGCAAGCGCTTTACTAGCCTGACGTTTCGGATTCTCACTCGGATCGATCACCAGAGGCAGAGTCAGATAAGCGTGGTAAATTGTCCAGGTGTTAGCATTTAAAGGATGTAGTTGCTAGACCGCTACATGCCAATCGCAGGTGGCAGCTCCCGAGTATATCACGGCTCGACTGGCCAGGTGTTGAAGTGCGCAGTTGCCGTGCCCTTGCTATGGCCTTGTGTGCCGGTCAAAATTATCGATTCTCAAGCTGATCGCACTCAGTCGAGTTGCTGACCCCCCGGATTTCGTCATTCGTGTGGACTCTTGGATGGCTACTGTACTTCAATGAACCTGGTAGGCGTGGAAAAAGCCCTTCACTTGTGATTGTGAAAATCTGAAGTCGTGACACCAATCGAAATAAAATCACCCATGCTCCTGCCTCGACCTACTTTGGCCACGTGTTGCACTGGAAGCGCACTATAGCTGCCAGCCGATCGGTTTGACTCCTGGTGTTTTTGCGCGTCTGAAATGCTCAGTTGTTCTCCCTGCACCACTGCGGAAGTAGTTTTATTTCGGCAAGTTTGTGCGCGTTCAAATATGACGATACGGCCGCAACCTGTAGTATTCCCTCAGGTACCTTCAGCAAATCAACAAAGAAACCTGCAGAGTCCACAGAGGTTTGGAGCACTGCAGTAAAAACGACCGGTAGCAATATCTTAAACTTGATCATTGTACTCGAACGAAGCTGTTGCCCATAAAATTGGCCGTAGTAAAGAGTGCCCCATGAAAGAACGCACCCTCTCAACCGAAATGCCCCCACGTAAACCCAAGCGCATGCTAGTCACATGTCACACATTGATTTCGCCTCATTTGTCCACGTAGTACAACGCAGACAGATTCGTTCTGACCGTAGGCCGATTGAGAGAGAGAGAGAGAGTGCTCGAATGTGCCACCTGTCATTGTGTGAATTTTATACGTTGTTTTCGCAACGAATCCTCGCAGGCTAAGTAGAAAAATGGGACGATACGGGCGCAACCTGAAGACCTCTCTCAGGTACCCGCAAGTTGACAAAGATACCTGCAGAAAGCAGGCACACAGGACCGGAAATCCTGACGAAATACTGCAAAAACTGCGGGCATCAGTGTTAGGGGTCAAGGCGAAACGTCGAGCGCGCAAGACGACAACGCCAGGACCCAAATCGACAATTCCCAAACCCCGTCGAAGTGAGCGAACGTCAACTGGCCTCCAGTGTGTGACAAACACGGTAGTTGGAGGAAGCTATGCGGAGGGAGAACCTCGACTTCAGAAAATACTGCGTACCAAATCCACCTCCACGCATGCAGACCTTAGGGGGGACTCGTCTTTGAAGCTAAGGCTCCAGCTAGTGCTGATTAAGCTGGTTGCCGCGGTTGTAACTGATGTCCTAGGGCCAACGAAAGCTACTGAGACAAAATATAGTCATCCGTCCTCTTTCTC
The DNA here is from genome assembly GCA_902702965.1 of Spirometra erinaceieuropaei. NCBI lineage: Eukaryota > Metazoa > Platyhelminthes > Cestoda > Diphyllobothriidea > Diphyllobothriidae > Spirometra > Spirometra erinaceieuropaei. The sequence continues at coordinate 931,087 of CACRXP010000141.1, forward strand.
CTCACCTTCTTCTCACTTAAACGTAGGCATTTTCGCAAAAATTGTCCGAAAAACGGGATCTACCGCATACTAGTTACAGTCGGGAATGAACATGGTCTCCAGCGGGAGCGTGCAGCCCCCGATGCGACAGCTTGACGGTCGGCATATCCAGGATGTTAGAAATCAATGCGCGCACTCTAGAGCCTCATTAACCGGAAGAATATCCTAGGTCATCAATAGTCGTGAAAATGCGATTCCCTGATGGCATATCAAAAGAAAAGGAGGCATTCACAGGGAGGGATGATTGGAGGTCTGACTTTTCGAGTAGTCGGAGACTGGGAAGTCATGCACACAGCTCTCCTTATATGGTGCACTTTGTTTGATGCCTGGTCCGTCAATGCCGCCTGCGTGGCTGCATCCGATCGGCATTTTACCGTGCACTTAGCAGAGCGATTCCTTGACAAAATAAGAGCGGTCACAATCGAACCGATTGAGAGGATGTTGTCATTTGACGTCGTCTCACTCTTCACGTCCATGCCAAAGGCACTTGCGGTCGTGACGCTAAGTGACTTGCTACGTCAAAATTACGATGAGGGCGATGGCCAGCACACAGCTCAGGATCTCATAGAACTCATGGGGCACTGCCTCAAGACACTTTTTACCTTCGAGGGGACCACATATGAGCAAATTAAGGGCACTCCGATGGGTTCACCAATTTCCCGGCTCATCACCGAGGCGGTTCTGCAAAAACTCGAGAAAAGACTGTTCGAGGAATACAAATCCAAGTTTTGGGCGCTCTAAGTTGATGATACCTTCGTAGTCATCGATCAGGATAAAATTAACTACTATGAAGAGCTGCCGAACTCAATCATTCTCGATCTACAGTTCACGATGGAAGAGGAAGTGGAGGACAAGCTTCCATTCTTGGACGTTCTTGTCTGCCGCCAACCAGACTGCAAACTGGCGACGTCAGTCTACAGAAAACCGACGAACACGCTGCAAATGTCCAGTTACAACAGCAATCACCCACTGCTACACAAAGGAAGCTGTGTACGCACGCTATACCGACGGGTGGAAACTCAACGCAGCACGCAAGCCGCTAAACTAGACGAGATAAATCTCCTCCAAGAACACTTTACAGCCAACGGTTATCCGCGAAAATTCGTTGAACGGAGCCGAAGGCAACCAATGGAACGGAAGGAAGAGCATAACCAGCCAAAATCGTGGTGGAGCATTCAGTACATGAAAGGGGTCTCCGAAGCAGTGGCTAGATCCCTCGCGCCGCTCAGAATAGGCGTTGCCCAGAGGCCCGACTCAGCAATCCGCCGGCAGGTGATGCGGCCAAAATACCCGATCCCTAGGCAGATGTCGACCGTTGTCTACCGACTTGAGTGCAGCTGCGGGATGTGCAACTACGTTGGGGAAGCCGGCCGACGGCTGCAAAGGCGAATACACGCGCATAAGTTGGCCGTGCGAAGGTTGGGCCCAAAGTCCGGGGTAGCAACCCATGCCGCGCAAATGGTACACATCTTCAACTTTCACGCTGTCGAGATTGTGGGCCGAGGTGATGATCATACGGCAAGGCAAGTACAAGAAGCCTGGCTGTCTACCGACAGTTCTGTCAACCGCCGCATCAATTCCCTTCCCCCTATCTGGCTTTACGGACATTCTTGACATGCAGGTCGAACGCAGCCACACAGGCGGCATTGGCGGGCCAGGCATCAAACAAAGTGCACCATATAAGGAGAGCTGCGTGCATGACTTCCCAGTCTCTGCATATGGGTAAACGAAACGACTACTCGAAACGTCAGACCTCCGATACACCTCTCTCTGTAAATACCTTCTTTTTTTAGTATCCTAACTATCTGACAAACTATCACACACATTTCCAACGCAAACAACCCCAGTCTTGTATATACCCAGAGACGCCGTAGTGGAAGAACCCTGCAGTTGTCTGCTCAGACAACTCGAGCCAAGTCCCGTAATGATGACTCCTTCCGCCAACTTCGGAGGATGACGGCAAAGTCGGCCAGAGGTGACCAGAAGCAATATTGGGCTGAAATAGCGACCTCCATGGAACAGGCCTCGAAAGTTCGTGACGCTCGGAAACTCGACCAACTTATCCGCAAAGGTAATAATAAGCCCTGTGCACTGAGTGACTCTCTTCGCGACGCAAATGGCGGCTTTATTGCTGACAACTCTGCCAAAGTCGAGCGTTGGCATGAGCACCTCGAGCACCATCTCAACTTTGATACCCAATCCACCTCGTCTTTGCTCTTCTCTGCAACGGAGTTTCATCCCGCTCCAACCTATGCAGTGCAATGCGGCCCACTTTCAGAAGAAGTGGCCTATGCCATACGAAAGCTGCGCAACAACATGGCACCCGGAGAGGACGGTATACGCATTGAAGTCTACAAGTCTTGTGCCGACACTCAGGCTCCATGAGGTGACTGAACAAGCGTGAAGAAGCGAGGCTGCTCCTGATGACTGGGGCTTGGGCATCCTTGTACCTATCCTCAAGAAGGGAGATAAGACGAGATGCGAGAACTACCGTGACATAAGCCTCATCGACGTTGCTGCGAGGATCTTGACAATCGTCCTACTCAGACGATTCCAGGCTGTGCGTGACTCCAGGACGAGGCCCAACCAAGCCGGATTTCGTGCTGGACGTGGATGCGCGAGCCAGATATTCACACTATGGCGGCGCATTCTCGAATTCCGCTATGTCTACCAGAAACCGACGGCCATTTGCTTCGTTGACTTTGTCGCCGCGTTCGATTCCGTCCATCGTGAGTCCCTATGGCGGATAATGGCGGTAGATGGTGTGCCGCCAAATATTATCGCCATGACCAAGGCTCCACCACCGCGCGAGTCCTGGTCCGCAGCAATTTTTCCCAGCTGTTTGATATTCGGTCTGGCGTTCGACAGGGTTGTATCCTGTAGCCCATTTTAACTACGCTACTAACTGGATTATCGGGAGGGCCCTAGAAGAAGGTGACGACGTTGAATTTGCGCCCGGACACCGAGGGACTGACCTCGACTATGCCGAGGACATCACCTCACTTGCTTCAAGTTTTGGTGATCTGCAGTTTATGGTGTCACAGGTGAACGAGGTCGCCAAATCAGTCGGTTTATCCATAAAAGCTGGGAAGACTAGTTTTCAGGCTGCATCCCTGACCAGGAAAAGGCATCTCCCCCGGATTGGTGGCTGTCAACTTGAAGTAGACAGTTTTAAATGCCTCGGAGCGAAGCTGCTGCCGAATGGGCAAAGTAAGGCTGACATTGTCTCCCACATTGAAACTGCTCGACGGGCTTTCTCAAGCCTTAGAAAATGCCTGTAGATCCCGCGCGACCTTTCCATCGCCACTAAGATTCGCATGTACCGTGCGTCTGTCCTTTATGGTTGTGAGTGCTGGAATGTGCGCATAGAAGACGAGCGAAAACTGGAGGTATTTGACCACCATTGCCTGAGGACCATCCTTCGAGTGATGTACACCGACTTCGTCTCAAATGAGACAGTCCGCGCTCGCCGCGACATCGCATGAATAATTCAGGCCACCCAAGAAGGGCGAATGAGGTGGTTTGGGCATGTTTTTCGTCGTTCACCTCAGGAGGTCAGTGTTACTGCGCTCGATCCGGCACCGTTACTCCATTGGAGGCGTCTAAGTGGAGGGGATCAACTCAAAACTTGGCTCGGCACACTTCGTCAAGGAGGTGGTTCTTGGATCTTCGGCACTCGGTTTCCGTCGCTGGCGAAGTGAATGGGTTGGACTGTTCAGATCTGCTGTCGCGGAATATCACACGTGAAGAGGTACAGTTCGGGACATCAATGAGACCGACTAGATGAGGCATGATCGCTGCCGTACCAAGTAGTAGGCATACAAGGCGCAGTCGAGTACCGCTGTAAGCGCACCTGTCGCATTTAACAGATGATTTGGCATTTATCAACCTCCCGGAAGCGACTCAAGATCCCCCCCGCAAAATTCGCCGATGGGTATTCTTTGGTCCCGGCCCGGGAACCAGTTAATTGCCTAAAACAGTATTTTTTGCTTGCTTGTTCGTGCTAGTTAATGACGTAGTCTACTAACTGGACTGAGACACCCTTTAAGGAAATAATGTCCCGGCACCAGCTGCCGATCTCGACAATCAGGAATGTGCACATTCCACCGGTTGTACTACTAAATTTACAAATATCTTAGCTATGGACTCCATTTTGGAATGGGCGTTTGTTCATCCATTGACAGGCATTCAGCAGTCTCTTCTAGGACGACTGAAACTGTCTGTCGGGAAAGACTGTTAGAGGCATGACCAAGTAGCTAACGTTCAGTTCTAACGCTGGTTACGAATGAGTGTGAAAGCTCGCCCCCACGGGTCCCCACAAGATTTGGATAAGCAGCCAAAGGGAGTCTCACTTGGTACATTCACTCGCGTCCCGCTCTAGGGCAGTTGGAACCGTCCTCGTACTCTAAAGGCCTTAAAAGTCCATCGGGAAAGCAGGGCTCGACTTTGCCACAGTAAAGAGTTAAGCCGATCTAGAGCAGCGGGGCAGGCAATCACACATGTCTCGCCGAGTTAGCATCATAAATGCAAACAGTAGAGAGTGCAGAGGACCTCTTCGGACGTGCGCTCTCAAACACACTTGTCACAATGCGATCGGTGACGGCAACGAGAGCCCATGTTGCAGAACGACATATATTCGGAGTGAGCACAATAACTGGACCGAAAAACAAGGCCCAACCGGTGACAGCAGTCCTCCTGGTTGTAGCAGCCATCAGCCCAGATGTTTCCCATTAAAAGGGAATGCAGGCGTTTGGTATTACATGTACAGGCGGACTATAGGTCCAGCAACTCGTGCGAAGATGAATGCCACCCCCTCCCCCCAATACCTATGTTGTGCCTTCAACTGCACCCCTTAAACCTAAAAGGCAGAAGCACGCACAGAACACCCCTAGCTACAGTTACAGCTGACAGTTATCGGTTTGTAAGTGGTGGTGAACGACCGAAGGTGCCGACAGGACTTTGTGGCCAGCCGAGGCGGATCTTAACAAACAACTTGCTGACGAGGAACAGGAGACTTGCATACTTGCCGCAGCTAATTAGCACATTGGTGACCATAGTGCCCTTGACGCCTACTCAAATCCCGGTGAAAAAAAAACTAAAGGCCCGAGAATTGGAAGAAAAACAAGACTAGTTGAAATTCATCTTTGGAATAAGGCAAAGACTTATTCAGTCAATTTTTTCAAGAGTTCCTTAATCTTCTCTTCATTAGCGCCAACGACTTTGTCTAAGACTGTGCCATTTTTAAATCCTATGATGGTGGGCATCGCCGTGATTTCGTAAGATTGAGCCAGTTCCTAAAACACAAAGGACCCCTGTTAGACGACAAGGACGCATGTAGGACATGATCAGGAAGGCAAAATCGCCATAAAAATTTGCTACGAACAATTCGAAGACAAATCTAGCCTGGCCTGAGGTCACTGACATTCTGTGGAGGACAAAGAGAATTAACAGGAGCAAATTGTGGCTCATTTATGACTGAAATGAAACGGGACGAAGGCCTCCATTTGTTAATCACTACCTCAATAGTGAGGCACCAGCAGGGCACCTACTCGTTGTCGTGCCCTTTAGGTAATGTACATCGGCATTCGGCCTGACATGAATAAAGGACAAATAGCAGTATCCGAAACTCCCATATAGGAAAACAACTGTTTAACTTGTAGGTACCTCACACTCATCCACATCCACCTTCAGAAACACAACATCCTTCGTATCTCCGGCAAGTTTATCCAGCTTTGGGGCGAGTAACTTGCATGGCCCACACCATGTTGCGTAAAAATCGACAAGCAGCGCACCAGTGGCTATTTTTTCCTTGAACTCCTAGAAGAAACAGTAAAGTCAAGCAGAAGTTAGAGACATATGGATAGGAGTGGACATTATGGCAGCAGACACCATTGCTTTATTCTTGTGCTAGGGGTATCGTAGCGGGCTTCGAAGTAACGTTAAAGATGGAGGGATACGTGTGGCGGTAGGGACCTTAATAGTAATGAAGCGCATTTGACGATTGGAGAACAGGCGCGAGGCGAATAGAACAGTAGGCTAAGATTAATCCATAGGTGCCTTTTAAACAGTAGGGTTTCTCAATTCTTTTACCACGACGGGCAGCGTTAAACACAGAAACAAACCTCTGCGGAGGTGATCTTCGCCACGGTCATGCTGAAAAGTGTGGAAACACCGCGCAGGCGCACCTTAGGGGTTAAGCCTCACGCGAATTCCAGTAAAACAAACAAAGTTACCCTCGAAGTGGGTTCTTAAAACGCGAATCGCCACTAAATTTTCACATTCCAACTGCTTCTACAAGCTCTGTACAGCTAGTTACGTTAACTGGAGGCGAACCAATGAATACCTAAATGTTCGACAAAAAGGAGAAATGGGCAACGCGGAAAACGATAGGAAAGCGTACGCGTGCTGGCTGAAAATGTGGCCGCTGCGTGTAAAATTTCATCCAGAATTTTACACTTTCCAGATTCATCCTGGAGTATATATGCATCGGAAGTTCTGAAAAACATCTTGACTTTTGTTTTCCATTCTAGGAGCATCCAGATTTTATAATAATCATGATTTTTCTTAGTGACCCGCGGGTGTCCAATCAAAGCAAGTAAAAATAAATTTAGATAGAATTTTAGACGAGGTAGGCAGAATCTGTACAAAACAAAATTCATAGTTTTTGAATTAGTAATCCGTTAATAAAAATGATGAGCGAGCGGTGAAAAGAGACTCCACTTAAAAATCTAAAAATGATTGGATTAATTTTACAGGAGAAAAAAACACCTCAATAACAATAATGCCAGAAAAAAGCGAGCAGGACTGGCCTGTGTGTGGCCGTATATAACGGATTATAACCGGACATCGTCAGGGCAGAAATAAATGTCAGCCTTGGGGGGCATGTACGCGGGTCGGACAGGACTGGCCTGCATGTGGTATTGTATACGGGATTCAGAACTGACATCGTCAGGGCAGGATTGATACGCCGGATGAGACTTTTTGCATCAAAAAGACCAGACGAGAGGAACGCAGACGCGATCGGCCACAGTACGCGTCGATCTCAGCCAAGGATTGGGACGGGGATACGAGCAAACTACTAGTAGATAGCGAAATTCGGAGTGTTCCGCCGTGAGCGTCGACAGAACGCATGAGGTCGAAATGCGGGAGACGGTATCAAGAATCGCGAAGATCGTCGCTATGGGGAGGAGTGACAGCAGTGAATTTAGAAACCAATTCAAAAAAGGTTTTTTTAAATATATGATCGAGGGTTTCCGCTTGATCTACCACTAAATCCCAGGAGGACCCTTCTCGAAGTCAAGAAGCTGAGTGCTCGGGACTGAGATCGTTAAACCTGTCTTTATACATTACGGTGTAAGGTGTTTGGGTTATCTCGACTGGAATGCCAGTAGATAGATAGATAATTTTTTATTAAAGACCCGTCGGGGTCCCATCAAAGCAAGTTAAAATAAATTTGCATGCGAGTTTTAGACGGGGTAGGCCGAATCGTTACAAAGTGCAATTAATAGTTTCTGAATTAGTAGTCCATTGAGAAACATGATGATTGAGGGGTGAAAAAAACTCCTTACAAAAAGTTAAAAATGATTTGATTAATTTTACAGGAGAAAAAAACCCCTCAATAAAAATAATGACAGAAAAAAGCGAGCAGCACTGGACTGTAGGTGGCGGTATATAACGGAATGTTGTCGGTCATCGTCAGGGTAGCAATAAATCTCAGCCTTGAGGGGTACGTATGCGGGTCAGACAGGACTGGCTTGCATGTGGCATTGTATACATAGGCGATGACACAATTTCTGGTGGAAGATTATTCCAAAGGAAGGCATATTTAGAAGCAAAGAGGAGGGAACGCTTATATGTTGTGCAATGAGGCGGCGGAATCACCATGCAGGAGTTGCGCGTGGCATAAGACCGATCTATCGGATTGAGAGTGTCAATGAGTGGAAGATTGGAGCTAGAATTAATGCTAAAAAGGAAGCAAAGGTCAGTTTCGAGTCTTCTAACCCACAAAAACTTAATGTTCGCCAGATGACATCTCAAAGTATAAGAAGTAACGTATGCGACTTGAGATAACAGTTTCCGGGTGAAAACCCTCTGAACATTTTCGATCTTATAACGATCACAGGCGTCCGTTAAACCAAAGAAAGGACAGCAGTATTTGAGAACTGGAAGAACAAATACTTGATAAAGTCTTAGCTCCATTTCCGGAAGGAAAAAATTATGCGATATGAATCCACATATCTGCGCGGCTTTGGCAGAGATTCTATCTGCATGAGGTGATAAACCAGGCTTACTTGTATAACTTAGACCTAGGTCCTATATGGCGAGGCATACTGAGAGTGGGTTATTCTGAAAAATTATGGCACTGGGAAGTTTGACAGGACGAAAAGACGTGAAACTACACTTGGATGATGAAAACTCCATCTGCTATGTCGAACCCCATCTGCTTAAGTGTGGTACATCTGCATTAATTTTTCAACAAAAACGTTTGCGGAGTCCTTTGAGTATGAGTAAAGACAATCGAAGTCATCGGCATAAGTAAAAGTTTGCGAATATCCGAGTTCAGTCGGAATATCACTGAAGTAAAGAAGGAAGGGTAGCGGAACCAGAAGCGTGCCTTGAAGTACGCCACTCGTGATCGAGTGAGGAGTCGAGTAGCTATTACCGACCGAGGTAGGCAAAATCTGTACAAAGTGCAATACATCGTTTTTGAATTAGAAGTCCGTTAAGAAAAATGATAAGCGAGGGGTGAAAAAAAAAACCCACATCAAAATTTAAAAATGATTGGATTAATTTAACAGGAGAAAAAAA
>CACRXP010000141.1:973082-990234 GCA_902702965.1 Spirometra erinaceieuropaei
ACTAGGGACATCAGAATGCGCCTTTTCAACATGTACGTTGGACCTGGTCTGGAATACGGTTCATTTTTATTTAGCCTCATGCGTGCTACTGAGCGGAAGAAAATAGAATCCGTTCAACACTTTTTTACCAAGAGAATTTTAACCCCGGAACACCGACATTTCTCTTACCAAGAACGTTGCCGGCTTACGGGCCTTGATCCTTTATGGTTCCGTAGATTACAAAAGAGACTATTTTTGCTATTTAAACTCTTATATAAACATGCATTTAACCCACTCACCTCTTTAAGATATCATATCCACCCACGACGTAACAGTCACCGTAAGGTCTTCTTAGTTCTGCCTCTGGCACGTACTGTTAAATATCGTCGGTTCTATTCTGTAAATGGAATTGCTATTTGGAATCAACTACCCATGAGTGTGAAAACTCTGCGAAATTATCCTTTATTTAAGAGAACTATTACTCGATTTCTGCATTCAGAAAAGCTTCCTCAAATTTTTGGTTCTGAATCCACTGATCGACTCTACCGTAGCGATGCCGTTTGTGGTCTCTGAACACTATGGCCGGTCTCACCAGCTGTTCCTCAACGTCTCTACTTTGACTATCCCCAACTTCATGAAAGAAATTGACGTCCGATAATCTCCGATACCGTGCAACCCCCTCCCTCCCCCCTTCTTGACGGTCGAAAATCTACCGCCAGCAGTTTTTTTCTCCTGAACCCTCCAAACCATAAAAACCACCATCAACTATCTTTTTATTCCTCAGGAGTTTTTTTTCACTGCTGGTCGGATTTGTGTTTAATCGCTTCCCTTGACAATGCCTGTAAACTGGCAGTTAATAAATTAAATTAAATTAAAGGACATACAACTAAACTTGGGCGGTGGAAACTCCATCTGCCATGTTGAACTCCATTTCCATAAACTTGACAGATCGGCGTTATTTTTTTAATGCAAACGGTCACGGTACGCTTCGAACATAAGTAAAAGCATTTGAGCTCATCGGCCTAAATAAGAGTTTGAGAAATTCTGACTTCAGTCGAAATATCACTGATGTAAGGAAGGGAGGGTGGCGGACATAAAAACATGCCTTATAGTACCCCACTCATGATCGAGTGAGGCATCAAGGAGCTATTACAAACCACGACCCTCTTATGGCTGTTTGATAGGTAGGACTCTATAAAGTCGAGTAGAGAAGAACGGGTGCCGAGAACTTCCAATTTTACTAAAAGACATCTATATGGCACCTTGTTGAAGGCTTTGACAAGATCAGAGTGGACAACTATCACGGGCTGCTACCATTACGAAGAGAAGTGATAAGATTGAGAAAGGCCAAGTGGCATGTTTCGCAGGATCTTTCGGGTAAAAATCCATGCTGACTAGAGCACAGGAGTTTATTAGCTAGACAAAAAGAGAGAAGCTCATTGAAAATTATCCGTTCAAGAGGTTTCGCTTGATATGGGGTTTTGTGCACACCCCGCTAGTTATTAACATCAAACAGAACTCCAAACTTACTCCAAACAACTTATATGTTTCCCAATTAGATCTGACGAGACATCCACTTTACTGACTGTTCCACCTGAAAGTGCACGAAAGAAAGGGATTGGTTCGGACTCAGCGGTGGCATGTTTTGTAAGGAGCACATCAAACAATTCCGCCTTGACAATGTCATCGATGAGGACGATTTTATTATCGTTTAACAATGGTGGAATTTCGTGATCATGCTTAGCGGAGGATCGATGAAGAATGATTTTAACGACGAATGTGGTAGGGTTCGGACCACTGAGAGCAAGTGATTCTCTTTTCATGTCGCGCGCCTGGCCTATCCTCAAGGCCAGTTCGAAAATTTCTGTGATTCTAGGATGGACGGATAAAGAAGTAGTGCATAAGTTACGCAGCTGTCGTCTCAACTTTTTATGTCTGTTACAAACAAAATGCGGAACAATGAAATCCGAGGAATTAGACTCAAAATGTCTATGAAGTAAAAATTCTAAGATGCCCCTGGAAGCGTCCGATATGACGTCACAAAGGACCGGTTTATAGCTACGGCAGAAAAAGCCAGGCCAATCCAATGATCAAAGGTCGATGTTTATTAGGTCGTTCACGTAATCGTAGTCTGGGTGTTTTCGAATCTCACTAGTCTTTTTTGAAAAGCCAAGTGGTAAGCGACAAGGAATAAATGCCTGATCACCGTCAAAAATGTCCTTTTTGAAAACAACGAAAAGAGGAGCAATATCATTGGCAAAGATTAAATGTGAAATATGATTATCTCCTGTTGGAGAGTGCACAAGCTGAGACCATTTAGAAAAATCGTAATGTCTTGGAAAAGTTAGGATCTAGGTGGACAGATATTCGAGATACAGTCTATTTCAGGAGTGGTCCTTTGAACATCGATGTCAGATTCCGAAATTAATTTAGGGACTACATATAGTTATGCATCGTCATTTGTTGAAGATTTTGGAGCATTGTAGATATAGCCAAAAATAGACCTTCATAGTGGCCAGAGAAAAACAAATGCAAAGCAGAACTTTCCAGCGAATGAAGGGACATTCAAGTCATAGGGAAGGTGCTTTAGGGGAGACCTGACATAAAGAAGGCAACCGCGTCCACGCCTATTTATGGCGGTCTTCACAGCAGTCGAGAATTCGGCAAAACACGTAATATCGGACAACATTGCGGGAGCAATGGCTCTGATTTGGGCCATCTTGTTTATAACAAGCATTGCAATTAATACTGTATTATTCAATGTGTTCCGAGTTGCATGACTATTTTCAACGTTATTTTGAAAAAAATGTTGATGTGGATATGCAAACGGAAAGTTGTTGCTATTTGTGGAATAAGTACCAATGGGTCCAGAATTGTTGACATATGGAGAGTCAGCAAAAAAAGGCTGAGTGGAAGACGAAAAAGCAGTGGGGATATCGTTTTCAGACACTGGAATTCTAAGAGGGTTAGAGCAGGGCTAGGCTTTGTGGAATTTGACGTGAGGGGGGGAGGGGCCTACGAGGAAGATAGAGACTAGTGGAGGAGAGCAGGCAGCTATGTAAATTAAATGGTGAAGAACCAGGTCTAGGACGAAAGTTTAAGGGGCTAGGATGGCCTGCTTAAGGACCACTGACCTTAAGTGGTGGAAAGCCTGACCGAGGTTGCGAGGTAAATGACTTAGAGGGATTCACGAAAGGAGTGTTTACAGGATTGACGTTAGGGCGTTCCTTGGTAGCTGGGATGAGTAGCTTTATTATTATAGTCCCTCTTGGGCACTGTCGATCCACTTTGAACACAGAAAAACCTAAACTTAAGTTATTGGTTTCGGCTACACTTTGACTTCACTTGTTTTGGGTGCCAACTTAATCAATGGAGGGCGAATTGCAGTTTGTTTTAAGTTAGGAAAAACCTGAGTCACAAGGCAAAATAACATTAAAATTTGGAAAAAGAGCAATGTATACAATATGGAGTTGAAGTTTGGAGCTTGGTAGTCTTTGGGGCCATACATGTGCCGCCTTCCGTGGAACTTGGAGAACTTTGACATCGGCCGGACGTTTATATTATTTTCTCAATTTTTCCCCCGCACGTGCACATTTGTTTCCTCGAGATGTTGCTAAGCTTTCCGGAATATGTTTGAACTCTTTTGAAAGTTGCACTTGATATTACGTTATCGATTTGAGGTGGATGCGTTTAAAAATTAAAATTCAAAATGTTTGCCAAGACACCCTAGGTTGTCCATAAAACTCCGCGCTTCCCGTATTTTGCAGGTTCAGACTCTTGTTCAATCATGCATCCTGTACTAAAGTCCTTGCAATTTTTTGATTAAAAACGTGTGGCTGCCGCTATTAAACTCTGTTGTTGCGTGACCTTCACGTTTGTTTTTATATACTAAACTTTGTAACTTTGGGTTGCGCGGATTTGCAACGGACACCTAGTTTTACTTCGTGAAGGCCTCTACGCCCGGCGCCGTGTTTCCTCGAAGAAGAGATGGCTGTATCTTATTCTAGTACTGTGGCCACGGCCTCACACAGCGCGTTATTTCGTTTGTTAGGGAGGTGGAAGGGCAGCATTTACAAGCTCATTTGGGCGGATTTATTGGTTTTTTGCATCTTTTATGCAACGATCGCACTTACTTATCATCTCATACCAATAACCTCCCCAGAGTTACTGGAACTGCATCGACAAATCCGTAACTTTCATGCATACGTCAGCCTGAATTCGAATTATATTCCGCTTTCGTTTATTCTCGGCTTTTTCGTAACCCTTGTTGTTAAGCGATGGACAGACCAATTTAATTTTCTTCCGACACCCGATGGTGTGAGCCTTCTCGTATGTTCCTTCGTACAGACCCCTAAGAACGTGCCCTCCCTCAGAGACCAATCTGCTTTGAACGATGAAGTGGCGACAATACGGCAAACCGTGACGCGATACGTGAATCTTGCCTCGGTGCTCTGTTTTCAGGATATTGCACCAAATGTAAAAGAGATATATAAGACTCCATCAAGTTTCGTTTCAAGCGGGTTCATGACAGAGCGTGAATTGGAATTTTTTGGACAGGTGGATCCTCAGTTTAGTCCATTTTATATACCACTTATGTGGTGCATCACCGTTCTCAAACAAGCACACGCCCATGGATTTATAGCTCATGAACACTGTTTAATCGCGTTGATTGAAGAGATTCGGAAGTTTCGTCGCTGCCTTTTTTCTCTGACCAATTACGAACGTGTCCCTATTCCGTTGGTTTATACTCAGGTAACCAACTAATCATGATTTTTGTTATCTTTCCAAGTTTTCATAATTAAAAACACACTTCACCATTTCTCTCGGGTATTTTCGTTTTTTCATCTGTGACGTAACAATACTGGATGATCAGTTGTTAGTGCCATACTTTAGACTAATGGAGCTTGGGCCGAGATTGCTAGAAGTTTACCTAAATTCATTTTGGTGATTAGGAAAGACCAAGTCTGATTTTCTAAGACAGCACGTCCTTAGGTTCGTTCGACTGCTGGTTTATCCTGCACATGTCTGTAGTATGCATATATGCTGTCGGGCAATTGACACTTTTTAAAAATCACAATGAAGGCTTTCTTACTTGCAGGTGGTTAACATTGGAGTCTATGCCTTCGTGATAGTGTCACTTATTTCTGGGCAATTTGTCAAGACGTTGCCCGAAATTCCATCCAACATTACTCTCAACGTGAGTACCTCGCAGCTGCAATTCAATTCATCCGAAGCGACTGAGCTACCAGTGCCAACGATATACGTACCAATTTTTTCTATTCTTCAAGTTGCATTTTACTTGGGATGGTTAAAAGTGGCTCAATCTCTCCTTAATCCATTCGGGGACGACGATGAGGATTTCGATCTCATACCACTGATGGAACGGAATTTGACACTCAGTCTCTGGATGGTTGACCTACAGCACGCTATGCCAAGACCTCAAACAACTACCGACACTACTCAGTCTCGTCGCGTTTCACTCGCATATCCTGTCGATAATCTCTTGTTCCATCAGTATGCAACTGAGGGTGACCCTCTGTTAGAGTTACTAACATCATCGAACGATTTGCGTGTTCCCGAAACACTAAATCCGCATTCAGCAGAAGACGTTCATGTCGGTTCAGCGGCACGACCATCTGAACGTCGTGAAAGCAGAGTGTTGGAGGACATCTTGAATCTGGAAAGACGGGCCTCAAGATCAGTAACAGTAAGTAAAATTTGTAACTGTAGACTACAAATGTTCAGTCTTGGCGCGCCACAACCCCGAAAGTCGTTATTTAATAATATGCTTGCTTTTGTACATTCAGAAAAGCAACTTATCTAGCAACGCCTCCTATGCAGCTTTCGCGGTCACCTTGACCACTCTTTCACATCACGTGGTACAGCTGTTTGAATTTATTGCACCGGATAATCACGCAGGAGCCCCCTTGGCTGGAAACAAACGTATTAGCAGTATTACTCGTGCGTTGTTGATTACCACTTGCCCGTTATTTGTCCTCTGGTTGCAATCAGCATTAATATCCAGCCACCGTCCTTCTCTATATCGATCTCGTTTGCGTTTAAGAGGGGTTAACAGTTTATTTTATTATGCTCCGTTATATCTGCACAGTTTTTTCTTATGTGGGCTGGTGGCAATTTACTTCATATTGTGCTTCCAAACACATCAAACAGCCTTCATTAGGTTTCAAGACTTCAGAGGGGACCTGTGCCGAAGCAGATAACCATATTCGAAAAAAACGTCCTCACCATCCTTTCGAGGGTAGTTTTCCAGCTCTGTTGCGCATTCTTATGTCTTTTTGACTTGGGGAGTAGTAACCAAACCTTATTCCCTCACTGCTTTGCCCGTATCTGAACGCCTTTTAGTATCTGAGACGCCTTCTGAGAGCTGTTTATCTGCTTCTATGGGTGTTAAATTCAAGAAACGGTCAAAAGTCGATGCCAGGGCTCTTGTTTTCAGTAGTATTCTTCGGAGAGTTGTTTTTTTTGTATTTTCGGGAAAAGAAATATCACGCAGATTAAGTTCGCATGTATCAAGTGGTATATGGATTACAATCAGTGACCGATTTCATTAAATGCCGACCGAAATTCTGAAATCCGTTTTCGATTAGGAAGGATCACTTAGATGGGGTTGTAATATTGATTATCATGCGACATGATCCTGTAATATTTCGGACCTGCCAGAAAGTTTGTTTTTAAACGCACTTTCTTTTGACTTCCTGTAGAATCCGCACTCGTTTAAACCTAATTGTCTAAATATTATGCAGTTTTCACATTGATTTTAGATGCCTCAATAAATATAAATATATTTGGTAGAAGAAAAGCATAAAATCTTTTGTTTTCTGCTTATTTGGTAGCTAACCACGCTGTCTTTACATTTTGCAGACAGAGAAAAGATATATTTAGGTTTTGAAGAGGTTTTTTAATTTACAAACAAGTTTATGATAGATCAGTCGTTGCATTTGGCGTCTGGAAATTTTAGTCTTCAAGATGTATACTTTTCGCGTAGGGAAAATCATATATTTCTCTATGCCTTTAAAAATATACTGTGTAGCGCTTATAAAATTTTGCAATGGATACTGCTTATGTTATATATTTCAGAAAGAGGATTAATAAACGGACATGCACGGTTCTGCATGAATGGGCCTTTCACGATCTTAAAAATCTCATAATAAGGGTCTTTTTCAAAACCTAAAGTTAACCTTTCTTCGAGCGCAAAATTTGAAAAAGGCGTAACTTAATTACTAATAGGTGGAAGATGGAATATACTTGTGCATGTTTTCAAGATATATTTTTATTTATTAGGACATCAAAAATCAATGTGAAAATGCTCACTAATTAATTAGTTATGCTTAGCGAAGTACGGTTTCTGCAGAAGGTCAAAAAAGTGCATTCGAAAGCCAACGTCCTGGCAAGTTCGAAATGCTAAAGGGTTATTTTGCACCATAGTCAATTTTACAATCCTACCTAAGTAATCCTTTCTAGTTCGGCCAACATCTCATGAGATGGGTCGCTGACTCTGTGTCGGACATCCAGAGTTCCGACTTGAGAGAAATGAAATCGAAAGTAAACCGCCTCCAGAAATAAGACTGTATTGGAACTTAACGGGGTCGATAAGTAGTTGTTCATGGTGTCTTTCTCCATGCCTCCACGCTTTGTTCCAGTGGCGCCGAGAGCCGAGTTTGGTCGAGATACGATGTCCATGCCTAGTTGTGGACCACAATGAACCAATCAGTCAAGTAAACGCTAATTCCTATGCAAGTCCCTTGGACAGTGAATACAAAGCCAGTCGCACACCGGCGCATCCGTCTTCTTTATCCTACAGTCGAGCACACCTAACTGAGTTGAAGTCATAGCGTACACAGCCGTTATATCCAAAGCTCCATCTACGGCATGATTAGTTGGTGAAATTGACTGAGCGATCAGTTAGCATAAATGACCGTGTATTCTGCGCCTACACTACACGCGGAGGAAAGCAAGCCCAGTTTCTCACCCAAGGGAAGGAGAGAATGTTTTACGCATGCCGTCTGCTACCCAGGGTGTCTTTCAACTGTCCCCAAAAGCTACATTCGCGGAGAGGGAGTTGGCAATTGCCGGCACAAGACCCCCAGATGGCGTCAGAAGTGCCAGTCGGTTTCCCGTCGATCTGGTGCACATCTGCATGCACGCACATCTACATGCGAGATGTCTCCAGTTACATGGGTGAATTGCGCTCACTTAATTTGCGTGAAGAATGTTGCGTGCGGGTGTCTAGAACCAGAAAAGGACCTGATCACGTACGTGAATAGGCACTTAAACAGGGGGGACAAGTACAATAGGTTTGTTAATTCATGAAATGCCATGAATTAGCATAAGAAAGTCCCTATAACGCAAAATCCGCACAACCTGCGTTCCCCAAAGTCTAACGGCGGTGAAAAACGACTGTTTTCAAAAAGAAGACACAGTTGGGTTTACAGATTAATATTTACTAACGTAAAAATAATTAATCATCACTGAAAACTAGAAGTTTATAAAATGACTATATTACAAAAGGCTTAAATAGGGCACATAACGAAGGGGGACGCATGAAATGATGGAAATGATGAAAAATAATAACGTACCCAAAAGATCAGTATTTTATTGACTGTCCATTTGCATTGATAACATCAGAAGGTCTTTCGGACGTGGAGATGACCAGGTTGGCTATAGTGGATTGTTCAGTGCGACTGTCCAGAATGAAATCAAGTTTTTCATGCGTGGACAGTTTCTTATTCGCCTTATGGCAATGTCTTTTGTTACGTGCGAATATATGTTCGATGGGATTGAGATCTGGACTGTTGGTATGGATGAAAATCGACTGTAATTCACATGCGGAGAGGCTGGCTGTTGTCTAAAAAGTCAGATTACGGTTTAAAGCGTTATTGGTTTTATACTTATTTAGACCGATGGACAGGTGCATTTTCGGGTAAAATTATGGTATGTTCGTTAACAGCACAATGCACATAAACGTAAAATTTTAATCAGCATATTTCCATGGCGTAGTAAGTTGTCTGGATGTCAAGAAAGGCCACATTTTGCCCAAATCGAGCCTGCTTCTCCTTAATAAAATTGACTTGAAGTGAACGTTTCTACACTAAATGGTTCTCTGTGCCCCAAATCACTTTCATAAACACAAAAAAAACAACACCGAATACATGACATGCTTCTTGCTCAAATTTCGACCATGACATATTTGTAAAATAATATTTACTAACGTAAAAATAATTAATTTTTTACTGAAAACTAGAATTTCAGAAGATGGCTTCATTACAAATCGCTTTAATAGGGCTAACTTTAAGAGTGAAAAATGAAGGGGACGCATGAAATAGTGAAATTTCATGACAAACACAAAAGATCAGTACTTTGTAGATTATCCATTTGCATTAATCGCGGCAGAAAGTCTTTCAGGCATGAAATGGTCAGATTGTCTACAGTGGATTGTTCAATGTGGTCGTCTAACATGAAGTCAATTTTTTCGTGCATGGACAGTTTCTTATTCGCCTTATGCCAATGTCCTTTGATGAATGCGAAAACATTTTCGAGGGGATTGAGATCCGGCCTGTTGGCAGAGCTGAAAATCGACTGGAGGCCACACGCGGAAAGGCTGACGCTTGTCTAGAAAGTCAGATTAGGGCTAAAAGCGTTATCAGATTCACACTTCGTTAGAACGATGGACAGGAGCATTTTCGTGTACTTCGTACTTTTCCGGTTTATATTAATTTTCGTTCACAACCCACTGCTCATAAACATGAAGTTTTACTCTGCAAATTTCCATAGCGTAGGAAATTATTTGGATGTAATAAAAAGTGAGATTTCGTCCAAATCTGGTCTGTTTTCCTTTAATAAAGCTGACTTGAAGTGAACCTCTCTTTAGTACGTGGCTTTGCGTGTCTTAAATCCTTTTCGTAACCACAACAACACCAAATGCATGTCACACTTCTCGTTCAAATTTCGATTACGACAATTTATGAGTTAGACCACCTACTGTACAGTAGGACGGAGATCTCTGTCTATTGGAATTGATCGAAACTCACCCAACACTGACCACTACTTTCTGTTGAATTTTTGTCCAGATTTTCCGTGAAAGCATTTTCAGTTTTCTTTGAAAATTGCCCTTGGAAGTGTCCCCAACCTCAGTACAGTGCATCATTTTAATGGATTTTTGGGGCTTACACTGACTGAAACATATGTGCGGGAAAAGAAAAACTAGCTTCTTTTTTCAGTTTTTTCATGAAAAGCTGCTTCCTCCTCAAATTGTATACTTTGAGGAAACAAGTACTCCAAATTTTGGGGAATTTCTCAATATCTCAAAATTGTGAAACCCAGCCTCCACTTTTACATGTGGAATCTGTCTGATATTCAAGAAAGACCCCAACTAGTCATGGAGGCATCTCAAAAAAGTATAATAGCTGCACACTTTCAAGCCCAGGTCACCGTTCCTTCAAGTTAAAACTTTGAAAAGAATTATTCAAAAGCTGCCAAAACACCTACTTATTACGTGAGCCGGGTAGTCATCTGATGGATTCTAAGTGAATTTCTTAGGAAATCCTGCTTGGGCAGCCAATTTATTGTACCAGATTTGGTGAATTCTAGACGTTGCAGTAGGCTTGGCGGGTAACTTGACCCGGAAATTTCATTAAACTCACGTCTTCCAGTGGGGCCTCGTAACTCAGGTGTCTAAAGCGTTGGCTGTACTAAAGCATTTCCTTGCTGTCATGCGTTCAAATCCCACCGAATCACAGCTGCGGCAAAATGAATTATCCGAAATCTGCCAAAAAACCGATTAATTCTACCTAGAATAATCATCGGAAAGACGTTATCACTGTTTATTCCTTCTACACAACCATCAAAAACTTATTGAAAAATTCAGATGATTTAATTAACTAACTTTTCTGAGTGTGATTTACACAGATATTGTATGACTGATGCTTATTCTAAAAAAAAGTACTGCTGTAATAACGTGCGGGCGTCCTCGCATGGGCTTCTTTCCTCAAATAAATAATGTTTTTCACTTGGAAACCTGTGTAAATGTTCGCTCACAGGTTCATGAGTCTCGGTTACCTGTTTTAATTAAGTAATTAACTGTCTGTTCTACAAAATACGGTCATCTCCAATCAACCTTAATACTTGCCTTCCTAATCCCTACACCAATCCTTACCTTAACCCCCCCCCCCTAGGATCTAGGGGAAGACCATCTGTAGTACGGGTGGTCCATACTCCCGTGACCAGTTTAAACATATGCCTAGTTTCAAAAAATATCACATACGTCAAGCTCTTTGACTTTGCTCTTAAATTCCTTCACAATGTCGCCCTGAGGCACTCAAGTCGTGAACCATCTTCCCCATGGATACCACAGGGGGTTTATGCCAGCCTTGTTTCAACTGAACGCGCAGCATTTTGGAATCGTCTCGGTCTCTGGCGTTGACTTTGTCTGCAGTTCGAAGCAAAGCCTGAATTGAAAACAAGCATGTACAGCAGGATTTATTGGGGCCAATAAATTTCGTGACGGCTTTTCAACTGCAGCCCGTCTCTGCATAACATAGGTAACGAATGAAAGCGCACAGCAGTATGAATTTGTACAGAATGGCAGTGCATAAGAGCAAGGTCAAAGTTCAAAACAATCAATAATCAGATGAGACGTCCACATAAGCATCAAAAAGGAAAGAGGGAGACGAAATGTTAACAACAAATCACAGTCAGGGGAAAATAGAGGCGTAAGATTACCAGGGCAATTGCAGATTGATCACGTGATCTAACTGCTTGCACAGGTCTGGTTTCTCCCTCCGTATGTAGGCTGCTTCATACCCGGGAAAAAATGCTTCAAAAAAGCCTGAATTATAAATTCAATGATCGGGGAAGTCTCAGCAGCTTATTTTTTGATCATATGGTCGGCTCTTTTTGCTAGGAGGCAAGATGGGTTCCTCGCCCCCAAGCTTCCACCGCATTGTTGCTTTTTATTGGCGCCCAAGGCCACCCAGCTGGCTTAGCACAAATAGCGCGTTTTTTATTGCGTGTGGTACGCCTTAGGCCGAGTCTGACTATGCGTTGCTCGAGACAGAACGCCTAACTCCCATCAACCCGTAATTACTCGTTCATACTTGACCCAACGACAACAGTATTATTGATCCACCCGCGCGAATGGTTCTCACACAGTTAATAGAAGATCACCCACGAGGCGATAACTGGTTTGTTTTCACAGACTAAGGACGGCATTTATTGCTCTTATACCAGAAGGACATGCGTACCTGATCGGAACCAGGGATGAAACTCGCAGTTTGTTTGTAGAAGTCGGAATACCGCTTGACCCTGATCACGGCTGCTGCGGGTAGGCACAAGCTCTTCGGTAAGATGTGATTTTGTAGCCCCACCTGATGGACACAATACTGTTGGGGTTAGGGTTCGGGGTTTTGGTCGGGGGTTAGAATTAGGGGTTAGGGCAACTATTTCTCTACCACTCAAAGTACAACCGCGCATTTCCAATAGCTTTTTCTGCATACGATTACTTGACCTCGTCGTCTGTGCGTTCCCCCGTCCCGCCTGTAAGAACCGCCTATTACCACCAATCCCGTATTACAGATGGCTGGGTTTTGTTTATTTCAGGTGTGGCTACATAATCACACATCTGACCGCAGTCCCCCTTATTCAAAGCTCATGCGGTCCAGTTTTCTGGTTAAGCCTTCTGACTCAGTCTCTAGTAATCACAGGCAGTCTTCGTCAGGATACAGTGGAGAACCCTTCACTGGGGATGGGGAGTTCTCCACCTGCTCCTTGGCGTTCTTCGCCTGGTTGGTGTGTACTCATAGATTTTGACAGGCCTCTTTTCCCCGCCTGAGTAGTCTTTCTCTGTTGGCTTCTATTTGGTCTAGTAGATCAGTTTTTATGACAATCAGCGTTAGGCCTTTCCTTGGCTTCTTGGGAGGTGTGAGTGGCGTGATTACGCGACCGGGCCAGTCAGCGTTAGCCGGGGCCGGTTGGCGAGACCCAAAAGCTGCCGCTCGTATGCCACCTTCACCTCCTCCTCTCCCAGACCTCGCCTCGGCAAGAGCCATTTGTCTTGCAATGCCCCAAATCTTGCACCTTACGGCGTTTGCTCCGCACACATTCCCAAAAGCGCCTGCGCCAGTTCCTTGCGCAGGAGCAGCCTGATCAACCCCACTTTCCCCCTTCTTCATCTTTAGGCCCTGGTAAATATGCTGCGTCCGAGGAGTCACCGAGTGTCTACGCCATCTTCGTCCCATCTTCCCTCCAGTCGCGAATCTCTGGCTACCGATTTTTGAACAGATATCATCTCCCCCACAGACTCAATCCTGGTTGCGTCGGGCAGCCAGCTTCATCAAAGCTACCACCACCACCACCACCACCACCACCACCACCACCACCACCACCACCACCACCACATGCACTGCCATCATCAGTCGGCATTTTATGAACGGACTTTATCATTTTTACCACTTCGGAACTTGGTAACCAGAGTGGAACTTGTTTTCACTGCGGACAGAGATACTGCAACGGTCTTTGATTGCTTTATTTCACACTTTTACTATTTTATTGCTTTCAGAGCAATTTAGCGGGCTTACCTTCTGTCACCAAGGAGTTACACTGTAGATGCGGTGGACCAAAATGGGGATCAGATTGGCTCACGACGCATGCTAATTTGGGTAATCATAGTTTACGTGAGCCAAAAACCACTGTTGTACGTTCATGTGATGGTACGTGGGTCTTCACGCCGCGTTAGCCGCTGCGCCCGATCCTATCGCTATTTGGTTGAGGGGTCCGGAGAGAGGTGGTGCATGGAGAAGAGGGGGAGAGAGGTCGACAATGATGAATCCATCGCAAATAGAAGCGAACAGGCGAGTTCCAGGAGGCAGTTCACAAGACGAAGATGCGATCACTGGAACAAGAAATTTATGGGCTCGACGTTTCGGATTCTCACTTGAACTCATCATCATAGACAGTCGCAGACAATGGTAATGGTGGCACAAGGAGTGCAGTATTTATAGCACGTGGCTGCCGTGGGACCTTATGCGTACTGCAATTAACAGCTCTCACGATCACCGCTGGGGTCGTAATTGATGCAATGGTGACTTATCAGTCCGCGTCCGAGTCGCTAATGGCCACGATTTCGTCATCCGTGTTGGATGCTGGTGTGACGATTGCTCGGCAAATTGGCTCACTGTCACTGGGACAACTGCCCGCCCGCGCCCTCCCCAAGTGACTGATCCCTCTGCCTAGGGAAAATCTCAACACGGAATACGGTAATGGGAGGTCATTTCGCTCGTTGATGGATCGCGGGCCTGAGAACCATGACTCGAACAGCTCGCGGCTCACGCTGTTTTCACCCCTTGCGAGGATTTCGTCCTCTTGAAATCTGAAAATATGTCCGATTCCCATCGAATGAGCCGCCACCTGAGAGCTAGTGTCTTCCCGCCTCACTGCTGCTGCGTGCTCGACAATTTGTCTACGGAGTAATCTCTCAGTTTCTCCGACGTAGTTGCTTTGTCCGCAACCGCGCCAGATCCGGTAAACGACTCCTGACGTCTCCTGCCGTGGCAGTGGATCTTTCGGCCTCATGGCTTGGCGCTTGATAGTTGCTTCCGGCCTGTGTTCAACCCCAACTTCACGTGGAGTGAGTAGACGACTGGCGGCTTTCGAGATGTTTTTCACGTACGGAAGAGCCCGCCAAAATTTGGGGCCGGTTGAATTTGGTCTCTGATGTCGTTTTCGTTTGCTCTGGTTGACAAATTTGCGCGGGCAGCCATTGACTATCAGTACCCGTCGAAGATATTGTAATTCAGCAATCTTGTCTTCCATTTCACTGTAATGCATCTCGACGCGCCAGTATAGCGTCCTTACGCAATTGCAACTGTGACTGATCGGGTGGTTGATGATGAAGTTCAGTATTTGCGTCGTATTTGTCGTTTTCCTGAACACGTTGGTTTTTAGGCAGCCACAATATTTGCGGCAGACGAGGACATCCAGGTAGGCCAGCTGGTTGTTTTCTTCCTCCTCCGTCGTAAACTGAATGTCCGGGAAGACGGCGTTGAGATGTTCTTTGAATGTCAGCAAGTAATCCCGATCGATGACGACGAAGGTGTCATCTGAGCCCAGAATTTCGGTCTTTGGTGTCCGAAAACCAGCGACTCCAACCGTTGTAGGACTGCCTCGGCTATGAGTACCGAAATCGGCGAACCCATTGGCGTGCCCCTCACCTACTCGCAGATTGTTCCGTCGAACGTAAAGCGAGTGAGAGTCCGAAATGCCAGACCAATAAATTTCTTATTCCATTGATCGCATCTTCTGGAAAATCACTGCACCCAACAGTAATCTGTCAGGGAATACTGAGGGTCGCGGTTTGGATGGTTGCAAACCGATAGGATTACTCGGTTCTTCTCAGGTCTGAGAGTCAGTCTGCAGTGGCTCCTTCTTCACATGGTTTCTATGGCACTCTAAGTGGAGTATGGAGGCGACTAATGGCTTCCAAGACGCCGAAATTCAGGCCCGGTTGGGTTTGGTCTCTGGCTTCGTTCGCATATGCACTAATTGGCAAAGTTGCGCGGGTGACCACTGGCTCTCAGCACCCGTCGAAGACATTGTAATTCATATCGCCCTATCATTCCTTTTGCATAAAATCTTGATCAGTGCACGTTGTGGATCAGCGGCTGTGATGGTATGCCTAGATGCGGGTTTTTGCAGTGCCAGTGGCCTGCGCCCTCCCCCCTCCCCCTCCGGTCCTCTTGACTCTGTGTTAACACCGGTGAAGGAGGATAAGGAGAGACTGGCTAAGTGGCTGTTCCGGCGTCTCAAGTTCCTGACCGCTGGGTCAGATACCACGGTCTCTTCGTCAGCACAAATCCTGGAGAAATTCAAAGGGGTATGCTTCCACCCAAATGAGGTCATGGTATCTTTTGATTATCGTCTCGGACACGCCCAAGTCCTTCAGCTCCTGAAATTCTGTCTCAGGACGTACTTCACGTTCGACGGGACAGTCTACGAACAGGGGAAGAGCACACCAATAGGTTCGCCGATTTCGGGATTCATCGCCGAGGCGATCCTGCAACGGTTATAGTCGCTGGTCTTCCAGCACCACAAACCGAAGTTCTGGGCTCGGTATGTGGATAATACCTTTGTCTTCATCGAACGGGATCAGGTGTTGACATTCCAAGAACATCTAAACGCCGTCTTCCCGGACATTCAATTTACGATGGAGGAGGAAAATAACAACCAGCTGGCCTTCCTGGATGTCCTCGTATGCCGCAAAGATTGTGGTCAACTAAAAACCAAGGTGTTCAGGAAAGCGACAAATACGATGCAAGTACTGAACTTCAACAGTAACCACCCAATCAGCCACAAACGCAGTTGTGTAAGGACGCTCTATCGGCTTGTCGAAACGCACTACAGTGAGCCGGAAGACAAAATTGCCGAACTACAATACCTCCGACGGGTCTTCAAAGCCAATGGCTACCCGCGCAACTTCGTCAACCGGTGAATACGCAAAAGGGACGAATGAACTAACCGCACGGACACCAAATTTTGGCGAGTGCTTCCGTATGTCAAGAACGTTTCGGAAGCTGTCGGCCGCCTTCTCGCACCACTTGGGGTTCGAGGTGCACACAGACCGGAGGCAACCATCAGGTTTTCGTCATTTTCGCACCATTCTCCACATAGAAGTTGAGTCCGGTGGTCTGGCACTTAACTTGGGAAGAGGACCCAGCATGATCTCTAGTCTTTTTGGATTACTCAGAGCAGGCTTTTTGCGGTGATGACCGGTTGTTCCACAATCAGCGACGTGATCGAATTAATTCAAGTCCGCCCGGCATTATTGCAGAGCCAAGATAAGTCGGCCACTGGCGCGCTCCTCAATTTGGTTGGAAGTGTTTTAGCGGCACAGCTGTAAGAATGTTTGTAGTCTGTGAGCTACAATTATCAAGTCGAATCGCAAATTAGAAGGAGAAGACGGAAGGCACCAGCATGAGGGGTTTATTTTGCACAGAACCCCGAGTTGTCCTCTCAGGCGGCAGTGGTCACTGGCAAAGCCAGGCCTGGTGTTGACTGCATCCAGTCATGCCTGAGAGTCTTTGAGATAGTGGTAGCAGCCGCTTTTGTAGGCGCGTGGGCCAAGCTCAAGTGATGGCCAGTCAGCGTGTGTTGCAGTTGCCGT
>CACRXP010000141.1:1006216-1027085 GCA_902702965.1 Spirometra erinaceieuropaei
TGACGACTTCCTTGGAACAATATCTGGGAAGAGTCAAATCAAACCCGGGCTAGATGCTGAACCTGGTCGTTGTGGTTCTTAGAACTGGAGGAGAAGCAGAACAGCTATCTCTGAAGATATGACCCTTGATACAAATCATGGACCACAGTGTTCCGCGATGGCATAGACTCGACAGACTGTCAAGACATTGCCTATATTCGTCCACTGTCCGACCTTTTTGGACTCATAAAACGGAACAAGTTCAAACAGAAATGATTATACACCCAAGCAAACCACCTGAACAACCCGTCAAAATTGAGCGACTTTTTGGGAAATATAGAAGAGACCGAAAGAGGGAGAGAGAGAGAGGGAGAGAGAGAGAGAGCGAGAGAGAAATGCGATTTTTTGAAAGCATCATATTGACTTTTTTTAGCATAGTCAGCTTCCACACACGAGACCAGAATACAAATTAATAATGGTAGAAGGGCGCTCACCGATCGTTTCTACGGAACTTACTCGTCCCGTTGTGCTTTACAGGCTCTCTCGCGAACCAAGCCAGCAGCCGCACAGCGGCGCATGACGACGGCTAATAAGCCAGAAATGGCCATTCCAGTCTCCCTTGTCTTTGTCGGTAATACCATTCTACCTACATCATGCGCCGCTCTGCGGCTGCTGATTGGGCTCGGGAGAGAGAGAGCCCGTGAGGCACAACGGAACGAGCGAGCTCCGTAGAAGCGATCGGTGAGTGCCCGCCTCTACCATTGTGTATTCCCGATCGAAACCGACAGGACAACGGGCCCGTGGCCCAGTGGTTAGAGGCGTAGGACTTCTAACGAACAGGTCGCGGGATCGAGCCCCAAGTGTTCCACACTTCGGGCTTGGGTATGACCGGCTGACGACGGCTAATAAGCCAGAAATGGCCATTCCAGTCTTTGTCGGCAATACCATTCTGCAAATTAATAGATAATGGGAGAGTTAATGGGTTCTCATGATGGGGACAGTCCGAGACTCCATTTCTGCAGTTCGGTCTCTCTACAGCCAGTCTCTCCTGCCAGCGATGATAATGTTGAACGTTGGTATGCCGATGTACGGCAAAAAGACATGCCGGAGGCCGCGACGCATGAGGCAGGTAGACTTTGCAGCCATTTAATAGGACGCAGACGGGTCTTTAATAGAAAAGTATTATTATTAGTAGTAGTAGCAGTAGTAGTAGTAGTAGTAGTAGCAGCAGCAGTAGTAGTAGCAGTAGTAGTATTAACATCATACAGAATTCCACCACCAGACTGTTTGACCGTTGTGAAACATCGTTGTATTAAGACAGCATTTAAAAAGGGCTCAACATGAACCAGGTTTGAAGACACTACATGCAACTAACCCTTAAGCTTAAAACATCCGCACCTCCCCCCTCCACCCTCCCCGGTGGAGGTTGATCTGTATAATTCTGCTCGATGGCTGCGATTTAATTCACCCCCTGTCAAACCGGCAAGCCACTCCCCCCTCCGCCTTAGCCACACAAACAACGACCAGTTGGCTGGGTGGGGTGGGGGGGAGGTGGAACCATTAGTAGGCCCTGATGGCCACGCACGATCTAGAAACGGGACACGGCTTCGACTGGAGACCTGTTGACATCTGTCTGTTAGAAGATGCTCGCGAGTTTCTCAAGGCGATGCACACGACGAATGACTCGCGCGAAAATAGTGACTGCAGTCTTAATTCCCTCAGAAATAAGTCGCTCACTTAGAGTAAATTGACCTATTTGACACTTATAGGCTCAGAATGAAATATGACATGAATATCTGGGTCGAAGTCCATCAGTCACAGGGGGGATAACCGCGCGATATTCATAAGCTACCTACAGACAGCTGACAGTTCGACCATCGTTGCCGACGATGTCCACCGTGTACTACACAGCAAGGTGCAGTAGACACAGCGACTTGCACAGCATCTATCGCACTCTCTCTTTCCCACTCCCCACCTGGACCCGGCATCAAGACGGAGTCAAGAAGACCGGAGGCGGGAGAGAGCACAGGCGGCTGGCACGACCGGAGCCGCACCTAGGCGCGCCACCACACTCCCGGTCCACAACATGCACTTTACCAGGACTTTTCATTATCATCATCAACAACAACAACACCCCAACAGGGGTCAGAAGAACGAGGACGATGACTGGGCAGCCATGCCCACCACCCTTATACCCAGCGGGAGCGCAAGGACATCTACCGGCAGGGAACCGGGTGTCAGGGAACTGCCAGCGCATACCAGAATGCGAGGGCCATGGTTTGCTAATACTGATATAGCACACTCTCAGACTTGGTGGCCTACAGGCGATCAGCAGTACATACATAGACAGCGCAATATGCAAGTAAGGTGGTACCGGCTATTTTTAGCTTATTAGCCGTCATCGGCCAGTCGTGCCCAACCCCAATGTGGACCACTTGAGATTCGAATCCGGGATCTTTGATCATGAGGTTTGACACCCTACCATTGAACCACGGGTCCGTTATCCTATCGTTTGTGGCATACCATGCTTGACACTTCGGAGGAAGTGGAACGAGGTTCGGCAGGTCACAACCCGACGACTGCATTTACTGAATACCCATTGGCGCATAAGTGACTCAATTAATGAGTCCTGATGAATTATACTACTGACCGTCTTCTTGCCTTAACTGGTCATCTGACGCCCGGTGGGGTGCGCAACGACTGCAAAATGGGGCAACGACGCAATATGCGACTCCATTCAGAATATGGAGGATAGGTCATTGCGTCTTACGGGACCGGTGGAAGTAGGGGTTATATGGGTGGGGCTAATGGATGGGAAAGAGAGCGATGAATAAGGAGGAAGTTTTGGAAAAGTGCTCTAATTCCGTGAATAAGTTCAAATAGATCCGTACGTGACCTCGAAAGCGACCCGGAAAATTGAATACTAGCGCAATTTAACACCAAGAAACTAAAGGAAGCTAGATATAGCGCCTGCACAATAAGACGCCAAGTTCGGAGGTCAAGGCAGCGAAATAGCCAATAGAAACCCAAGGAAGAATGACATTGGCGAACCCCATAAGAGTAAAGTGGCAACGTTGACCCAACGGCACGACATAATGATGCAGAACAGCGGAACACAAGTAAGCCGCCAAGGTGGCCAACAAAGGTAAAGTTTACCAAATTACCGTGTATACCAACCGACAAATAAACTGAACGTGATATTTAAGCGAAAATGATACAGAATAATGTCAGTTAAGCATAAATTTACGTTATCTTGAACGAAAACAATCCGTGTGCCCATATTAAACAACGCTACTTTCGTAGGAATCGGTAGGCAGCAATAAGTAATGCGCAGAGTCGGGTCACTTATTGCGTCCTTTCCCAAAATA
Organism: Spirometra erinaceieuropaei; assembly: GCA_902702965.1. Classification (NCBI taxonomy): domain Eukaryota; kingdom Metazoa; phylum Platyhelminthes; class Cestoda; order Diphyllobothriidea; family Diphyllobothriidae; genus Spirometra; species Spirometra erinaceieuropaei. The sequence goes on from CACRXP010000141.1 coordinate 1,009,564, forward strand.
GCTTTTAAAAAGTGACCTTCGGGCCCTATGCCGCCACATGGTTGTGTGACCGCACCGGGCAGTAGTATCAATAAAACGCGCAGCACAGCTGAATGGCCTGATGGTTAGAACTGACCAGTTCCCCGGAATCCACCAGCTTCAGTGGATTAATCGTGCAGTATTCAGAACCTACCAACAAGTAGGTAGTAGTATGTACATGTTATATAATTAATCATACTGGCCTAATAAGTCCAAACACACGTGTTTCGCCGATATTATGCCGCTGCATGACAGAGCTGCGAGGGGCACTGTTCATCAGTGTGTCCTCTGGCATTCTCCCTGTGCCTCCTGATGGATACTCCAGTTTAGAAAGTGTTGCCTTTTTGATTTCCTCAGAAAGTGCTGCGTTAGCTGGGAGTAGACCCTTCGGAATTGAGCTTTACAGGCGTAGTTCCGCTGATGAGGCGAACCACTCGCAGTTGCTTCACGCATCACAGCAATATCTATGTCGGCATATTCATTCTTTTACTCATTCGGCAGAAAATTACATCTTCTAATTTTCTACTCAAAGGAGAGACATAATTCGGTTGCAAAAAGTTTCTAATTGTGGAACCTTTAAATACCGTGAAATAGCCGTTTATAAATCGTCATATCTCTGCATTTACCAATGTGGCTAGTAAAGTTAACAATATGGATCAAATCCACCGCTTAATTGTATGAACCCCATATGATCCCCCTTTATTACCGTAAAGAAATGTGTGGCTTTCCGTACGCGGAAAATATACGGCTTGTAATTTGGAAACTCTGACAGTGTAACAGCAGGTCGGGTTCAAAATTATTCGGGAATTGAAAAAGTTTTTGAAAACCGAATTATGCCCTTCCTCCGAGTATGAGATTGGAAGAAGACGTAATCGTCTACTGAATGAGCAAAAAATGAATATTTTTATGCATGTTTTCCATGAACTACAATTGGATCTTTAGGGGCATCAAAAATCAGTGAAAAGAATTCGTGCTAATTAAGTAGTCATTTTTTGCAGTGTAGCTTTTTCATGCAGCCGGAGGGAAGTTGATTCGAAAGCTGGCATCCTGAGGTAACTGAAATATTATAGAATTATGTTGTACGCTGACTAGTTTTACAAACCTACTTAATCAATCTTTTCGAAATGAAAACGCATTTCGGAATTTCAGTTGACATTTCATGAGTTAACCCACCTACTGTATACATCGGCAAAATACGTGTCTGGACTAGTGACTACCACCCGTGTTGCCATGCAACAAGTACGTTATTTTCGGGAAACATCCCATGAACTCGTAGTCTTCATTTGCGTCACTTCCTTACCCGACTCTTGCCATCTTCTCTGTGCCGTGGAGCATCTAGGACACCACATCGTACGGCTGTATTAACAGAGCGAAAACCACACCCGTAATTGACCCCCCGTAGCACGCCGTGCCGCTCTCGCTCACCGGCGCACCTGACGCGGTCCCCCCTCCCCCCAAGCTGCCACTTGATGCGGAAACGCTGCACGTCGTGAGCACGTCGTCTTAACCCTGTCCATCCAGCAGCACGACGTACGCAGTCGCACGCGCGCGGGATGACTTTTGTCGCCGCTGCAGGCACACTGCATGCTCGTGATGGGTGTGAGTACAGGCCGTGACCGATCTCATGGCATGTTGGCCGAAATTCTGAAATGCCTTTTTCCATTACGAAGGATTGCTTGGGTGGGGTTGTAGTATTGCTTATCATGCAGCATAATCCACTAGGAAAGACTGCTTACAGTAGGTGTACTGCCTCATGAAATGTTAACCGAAATTCTGAAATGCGCTTTCGTTCCAAAAGGATTACGTAAGCAGGGTTTTTATTGCTATAACATGCCCGCCTATTTGATTTAAGCAGCCACGTTTCTGGCTAAGATTCAAAAAATGACCAAATTTGTGGTTAAAATCAAGGCTAGGTTAAAGGTTCCGGTTACGGAAGGGGTCATGGTTGGAGTTAGGGCTAAGTTTGTCTGCCACATACCGTCCTGCTCAATCCGAGACTTTGAAATCGACGTTCGAACTGCCAGAGGGTTGTTAACGGAGACAAACTGCTGTAGGAAGATGGGTTCATCGACTAGGTTACGGGACGTGCTCATCCCATTCTGCCTCTGGACTTGCAGTATGTGGGCTAACTCAAAAAATCTCAGCCGAAATTCTGAAATGCGTTTTCGTTTCGAAAAGATTAATTGAGTAGGGTTGTAAAACTAATAATCATGCAGCATAATGCTATAATAATATAGTAACTTTGGGATGCCGACTTCGAATGGACTTTTTTCCGGCTGCATGCAAAAACCACACCCCGAAAAAAGTGACTACTTATCTAGCATTAAATTTTCTCATTGATTTTTGATGTCCTTTAAAATTCTATTATATATCATGGAAAACATGCATAAAAATATTCATTATTTTGCTCATTTGGTAGAAAATTACGTCCTCTTCCAATTTTATGCTCAAAGTAAGGGCATAATTCGGTTTTAAAAAAATTGTAATTGTGAGATATTTAAAACCTTGAAATGGCCGTTCACAAAACATCGTGTCCTTGCATTCATCAATGTAGCTTGTAAAGTTTACAGTATGGTTCAAATCCACTGCTAAATTCTATAGTCTCCTCTTTGTGCCTTAGATAAATGTATGGTTTTCGGTACGCAGAAAATATACGGCCTGTAGTTTTGAAACCCTGAATCCAAGTGTAATGGTAGGTCGGGTTTAGAATTATTCAGGAATTGGAAAAGTTTTTCAAAACCGAATAACACACTTCCTTCAGATATAAAATTTAAATAAGACATAGTTTTCTACCGAATGAGCAAAAGAATGAATATTTTTATGCATGTTTTCCATGAAATATAACTGAATTTTTGAGGGCACCGAAAATCAATGAGAAAAATGTATGCTAGATAAGTAGTCATTTTTTTGCAGAGTGTGGTTTATGCATGCGGCAAGAAAGAAGTTCATTCAAAAGCCGGTATCCTGTGGTAACTGGAATATTATGAGAATATTCTGCATGTGGATTTATATTACAGCCTTACTTAAGTAGTCTCTTCGAATCGAAAGCGCATTTCAGAGTGTCGGTTAACATTTCATGAGTTAGTACAATTGCAACCAATGCAACCGCTGAGGTGGCACAAAATTATTCAGGAATAAAGGAACTTTTTCAAACCGCATTATGCATTTTTAGGTATAAAATGTGAAGACAATGGGATTTTCTTGACTGATTGTAAACTTGCCGACGATGGTTTGATTAAAGTCCGTTCTTTTTGAAAATTTCTTTTCGTCGATTTTTTAAATTATCGCACTGACTTTCTTTGCCATAGCAGAAATTTATTTATTTCGCCTGTTCTTCGTTTTGCGTGCTGCCCCACCCGTAAAACCTCCTCTACCACCACTTAACGTATGACACGGTCCGCAGGCTTCCTCAAATTAGTCCGGGGTCCTACACCCTACCATTGTCTTTTAGGTTTGTTTTTGCTACTTACATATTATACGGCGTGATCCATTTCCAACGCAGTATTTCATCTTCTACGTCCAGCCTATCACCAGGTGGTTACTTGATACCCACCATGGGCACTGGATCGTGTGTGGCACGCGTAGACGGGCTGTCTAACTCTGTCACTCACCGCGCCTTACTTAAATAGTCTCTTCGAATCGAAAGCGCATTTCAGTGTCAGTTAACATTTCATGAATCAGTACAATTACCGTAAATGGGGTTGGAATGTTGACTATCCTGTCACATAATCCTGTAACATTTCAGACTTGCCAGGATGTGGGCTTTTGAATGCGTTTCTTTCGACCTCTTCAAGAAACTACACTCGGCAGCAATGGCTACTTAAGTAGCATGCACTTTTCTCATTGATTGATACCCACCGTGGGAACTGGATCGTGTGTGGAACGCGTGGACGGGCTGTCTAACTCTATCACTCATCGCGCCCGAGCACATTCCCGGTAGTCGCGGTATTGTCTTGCCATCCGAGCAACGTTGGCCAGAAAGGAGAGTGTGTGCAGCAGATGCTTCGTAAGCCTACTCCGCAATAAACTAACCCCCGCGCTAGTCACGGATACCACGCCCACTCTGTGCACATGCGGTAGCCATCGTCGTTCGCGATGGTCAAACTGTGAATGTCGTCAACAACAGAAAATCTATTCACGAAGGCATGGGGACAAGAAACAATCCGTTTTGGTTAGAACACCCTGCACGCAGGTTGGGGACCTTACGAGCAACTGAAAGTGGGGTCGCCTTGCAAAAAATCAGGTATTTATAGCTGTTTTTAACCGAAAAAGACACCTTTCGTTTAGCTATCAGATATCAGGAGGACGTGCTATCCTCCCTTATACCTTATTAATGTGATCAAGAATATGGTATGTAACCCCACTGGGAAAACTCTAGCCAACGGTGGCCTTGCCTGCAACGCCTAACCCTAGCCCTTACCCTAGCTCAAGCACACTGCTCTGATGAAGGAAGTTATAAAGCAGAAATGGAATATCTCTTCAAATTATTTTGCCACAACGGGTACCCGCGCGACTTTGTACGTCATTGCATGAGGCGTGAGTTTAAACAGAAAGGTATTTCGAACATTGCGGCCATCCAGGCACCGAAAGCATATGCCTGGCAGACTCTACCATACGTGAACAGTGTATCTGAGCTCGTCGAAAGACAGCTGAAAAACCATCAGATACAAAGTGGCACACAAACCTACAACCCCCTTGCGTACACAGCTTGTACCTGCTAAGGACAGGGTTGACTATCTTGATAAAAAATGTATTGTCTACAAAATACCATGTTCCAGTTGTGATGCCGTCTATTGTGTCCAAACTGGGAAATCTGCCTCTACCCGCATACATGAGCATCAGTTAGCGGTGAAGAGACGAGATCGCCTATCCCAGGTGGCTATGCACACACTGGACGCAAATTTGCATGGGAGAAGACTCGCATTGTTGGCGTCTGCCCAGTAAGAAAAGGCCGCGAATTCCTGGAGGCAATTCACTCAGATGAGGCATGCATCAATCGACATATCGATTTAGATGCCGCATGCAAATGGACAAATGGAGGCGAGCGCAGCCAATGCCCAGGGGGTGAGGAAAAACCATTGACGCCCATTGGCGCAGGCTTCGGTCAACCATAGAACCACTTCTTCGACACGTTCAAATACTTAACTGTTTGTATACATTAACCAGAAGTCTGACGACGAGCCGGGGAACTAGTCGCGAAAATTTACGTACTAAAGGTTATTTTCTTCCCAAAGAATCTTGCTTATTTTTAACTGAATTTCTTGGGATGTCCGTTTCCCAGTACAGAAAACTGTATATGTATGATGATGCGTTTTCAAATTACCATTTTATTGATTAGACTACGTGCAGTATACGATGACCTTGCTGTTTTACATTGATTTTCTCTGTGGAAGTTCAAACCTCTGTATCTTTCTCACTTGTTATCTGTGTTATGCAACGACAGGCTGCAGTTGATAAGCCGTCGATAAACTTACTGGTTCCAATAAATTCTGCGATCTATGCCGGCTTTAAATCCCATGGCATCGTCTAGTAGAAAATCCTTTAATATTAAGCAATTAACTAATTGTCCTAGTGTATATTACATCAAATGATGAAACATAGTTATCCGGAGGTTTTCTGCAAACATTTCTGTGGTTTTGCCACTTTATTTACTCCGTTTTTGCATGAATAAGTATTCTGTGCTCCCACAGCTTGGCACGAATTGCCACGCTTTCATATTTTAAACCCTTTTTCCGTCTTTGCATCTCGCACAAAGTCGTTCCTTTCAGTCTGGTGCCTTGGTAGATGCTTGTAGGTCGGTCATGAATATCTAATGTGTTAGGTAGTCCAATATCTTTATTGTATCCTTGCTATCGGCCCTACCGAAATCAGTCCACTCGAGCACCTTCCGCGTTAAAAGACAATGGCAGGTGGGACATCTGCAGCAGGTTTGGGGACCAGTGCTGCTTCCCGCATCATCATCATCATCATCATCATCATCATCATCATCATCATCATCATCATCATCATCATCATCATCATCATCATCATCATCATCATCATCATCATCATCATCATCATCATCATCATCATCATCATCATCATCGTCGTCGTCGTCGTCGTCGTCGTCATCATCATTATCATCGCTGTTCGTCTTAAACTCCCCTCCGCCGCAGCCCCTTGAGGAGGAGGCAGTACCCAGTAATGTCCACCTGGTCAGAATGCATCGAGACTTTGAGTGTGTTCAAGTGCCGCTATTGAACCCGCCAACGGTAGTGCTGTGACAACTTATCTCGAGTGGAGACTCCTAACTGGCAGTTGCGAACTGTCGAGGCTGTGAATGATCGTTTTCTGGTTGCGTACTCACCACTGTCTTGACTATCCCAGGTCTTTTGTCCAAAAACGAGTCAGTCCACTTCGCTCTGTCAATCACGGTTGCTCATTGTGGGTGGCCGAGGGGGGCAAGTGCATGGGAGCGCATCGGTCCAAAAATGCGTTCATTACCAACACCGTGAGCCCCGTGGTCATCCATACCTCCCCCCTCCCCCTCAATCTACGCCCACTCGTTCTAATCGTCACGTTTGTCTCGGCGTTGACGATGCCTGTTCGTACGTACTCCGAACTCCATCTACTTGATGCTGATGTCAGATGCATAGCACTTGTGTTGGATGCCGAGGTCTTTTAAATGGGAGGGGGGGGGCACCATTCCGCGGCCAAGGGCACATTAATGTATCAAACCCACTGACGACGTTTGATGCAAACGGGAAGTCTCTGACCGATACACGCCTGCCTCTAAGACTCCAACGGCCGTGCTCTCATCTGACACTGAGGATTTGTCGGTGTTCGGCAAATCGAGGCCATTCCAAACGGACTGACAAACTCCTACACGGAAGAAAACAAGTTCTAAAGAAACTCGCAGGCCTCTATTCTGTACAGCATACAAAATTCCACCTTCTCGGAACGCGGTCTGAGGGGCTTTGGTCGCTGTAACAGCACTTTTTCATGTGATTCCTCACTACCTGCTGGGTCATGTTACCTGCCTTTCCATGTATAATCACTCCAATTTTAGACCTTAATTTTCGCCTACGCTCTTCAACTAGTTTTGTTTTTTGAAGTGCACCTAGATTAGATGTGCTAACTCATGAAATGTTGACCGAAATTCTGAAATGCGTCTTCAACTCAAAAAGATTATTTAGGTAGAGTTGTAATATTAGTAACCGTGCAGCATAACCCAATAATAATTCAATTACTTCAGGATGCCGGCTTTCGAAACAACTTCTTTTCGATTGCCTGCGTCGATTGCACTAGATAAAAATGACTACTTCAGTTACATGAAATTTTCTCACTGTTTTTTGATGCCCTTATGAATTCAAATATATTTCAAGGAAAACACGCATATAAATTTTCATTGCTTTATTCATCCGGTAGAAAATTACGTCTTTTCCAAATTTTATGCTTTAAAGAAGGGTATAATTCGGTTTCCAAATACTTTTCCAATTCCCGAATGATTCTGAAACCGACAAGCCGTTATACTTGAATTCAGGGTTTTAAAACTACAAGCTTAATATTTTCAGGTTACGGAAAATCACATATTTCTCTACAGTATTAAGAGGAGACCATATAGGGGGTTCGTAAAATTTATCGGTAAATTTGAGCATATTGTAAACTTTACAAGCAACATTAGTAAATGCAGAGACACGATGTTTTATGAACGGGCATTTCCGGGCCTTAAAAAGCCACCTGCTGACATCCCAGGATTTGTATTCAAAAAACGTTGCAATGAGGGCGACTGCAACTATGTTGAGGAAACCGGGCGGAAATTGCAGACCCACCTACAAGAGCACAAATAAGCGACTTGGAAACTAGATCCAAACTCTCAACTAATAACGCACTTTTGAGAAACTGGGCGTACTTTCGAGCATTAAGGAGCTACCATCTTAGGCCGGGGCAACACAAAAACAGAACGACTAACACTTGAGGCTTGGTACCCCGATGCCAACTCCATCCACAGGCATCTGGACCTTCCTGCAGCCTACAGAGTCCTAAGTCATCACATCCGTAGAGCTCGAGACCAAGTAACCACACTGGACTTTAAAAGGCCATACACAGACAGCCCCACGGCGAGTCCACTCGACGAGGAAGAAGAACCATCGGACAGACCACCCAACGAAGGTTCAGTCACCCCCCACCCCCCCAAGGAAGTGGCGACTCACAAAGCACACAGATAAAACGCCCGCCAACCATCCCTTGAGAGATCGAGGCAGCGAGAGAAGAGAAGAATAGATCAGCATGAGGCCGACCAACCCGACATGTCACTCGAAATTTCTGGTCGATTATGTGCATTTTACGCCTCGACACTGGGGTGCCGTCCAAGCTCTTTGAAACTTCAGCACCTAAATAAACCCGTTCCGGTGAGCCCATCTTTTCCTTCAAATCATCAACCCGAATCTCTCAACTTTGCTAATCTGACACATTATTATATGCAAATAGATGGATAGAGTACTAAGTAAGACAAGGGAGACCCGGATGGTCATTTTTGGTTTATTAGGTGCTGTCAACCATCTCAGGTTACGTGGGCACCTGAGATTCGATCCGAAAGTTATTACGTCCAACGCTCTACTAACTGAGCCTCTGCCCTGTTGTCATGTCGGTTGCGATCGGAATTATTAACTACAGTAGGTGGACTAACTCATGAAATATCAACCGAAATTCCGAAATGCATTTTCGTTTCGAAAAGATTAAGTAAGTAAGGTTGTAAAACAAACCAGTCTGCAGTGCAACTCAGGATGCCCGCTTTCAAATGAACTTCCTTCCGGCTGCATGCAAAAACTATACTCTGTAAAAAAAGACTACGTAGGTAGCATGAATTTTTCTCATTGATTTTCGATGCCTCTAAAAGTCCAGTTATATTTCATGGAAAACATGAATCAAAATATTCATTCTCCCGCTCACTAGGTAGAAAATTACGTTTTCTTTCAACTTTATGCTCGAAGGAAGAATATTATTCGGTTTTCAAAAACTTTTTCAATTCCCGAATAATTTTAAGCCCTTTCTGCCATCACACTTGCATTCAGGGTTCCCAAACTACAAACCATGTATTTTCCGCGTACGTAAAACCACATATTTCTCTACGGTATTGAGAGGAAACCATATGGAGTTAATAAAATTAGGCAGTGAATTTGATCCATACTATTAACTTTACAAGCCACATTGGTAAATGCAGAGACATGAAGTTTCATCATATAAAACGCCTCACAAGTGAAAACATTTTTAAAACCGAATTATGTCTTTCCGAGTATAAAATTGAAAGAAGATTTAATATACTACCGAATGGGCGAAAGAATGATTTGACGCAGGCCTTTGAAAGAACTTCTTTTCGGTTGCAGCAAAAAATTATACTCTGTAAAAATCACTGCTTAAGTCGCATGCAATTTTCTTACTGATTTTCGATGGCCCTAAAAGTCCAATAATATTTCACGGAAAACATGCATAAAAATAGTCATTCTCTTGCTCATTCGGTAGAAAATTACGTCTTCCTCCAATTTTATACTCTATGCGAGGATATAATTCAGTTTTAAATAAGTCTCTAATTGTGAGGTTTTTTAATACCGTGAAATGGCCCTTCCCAAAACGTCATGTCTCTGCATTTACCAATGTGACAGCAGGGTTGGTACCTGACTGTCACATATGAGCTTCAAATGAGGGGGAGGAGGGGTTAACCACTTTAGGCGTACTTTCTGTAAGGTCGTCGGGGTACCATTCGCGCTAGTTGCGCACAGAGGACCAGCTTTTGACAAGATTTGTTGACCCTTTGATATCGAAGTAGCGGATATGCTACAGTACTGCATCGTTGCCCGTCAAAATGAAGCGTACTGTACACTTATGAGGGTTAGATGATAGTTGGTAGCCCTCCCGGTACCGAAAACTCCCAGCTACCTGTCTTACGGGATCGGTGGTAATAGGGGCTATGCGGGTGGGGCAGATGAGTGGAGGCGCAAATGGCGCTTGTAGGGTAGCCTGGAATTGACGTTCCTGGCAAAGTGGAAGCCTAATTTAAATAAGGTGAAAAATGCAAGGAGAGTATAGAAATAAGCATGGATAATTGGTACGGTATGCGGAATAAATGCATCCTTGCCCCAGATTGGAAAGAATAGCAAGTGAAGGCGAACAACCAATAGGAAGAAGGCAGTGTGTCTTAAGGTCATTCCGCAGTATGTGCGATTGTACTCTAACCAACAGAATGGACATGAGAACACGAGAGTCAAGCAGCGGCACGCAGGACGGCATAACGCAAGCGGGATAAGACTTTAATGCGAAAAATATGTTTGGGTGAAAGAGAAAATCCGCAAATAATAGTGTATTGTCACTGTGGCCACATCTAGGATTTAAACTATGGCAGTAGTTGTTTGCTATGCATGAATGATGTACTATACAATGTAAAGAGGAATTAGCACTCTGTATATGAAGCTACACTTTGTTCTGCTTGCAGAGACCAGTCTCTTAGAAGGCGAAGGAAAGCAGTACCGCAAGCGCATAGGCCGACAGATTATTCGCGGATCCTGGAAATAATCCAGTCGTCCTACCTAGTGCAGTATATCCAGCAAAAAAGACTACTGACCTGTAGGGTCTTATGTAGATGTCGAAAAGTCATGCACTTACAAATACTGCGACAGCACGCGGATGGTTATGCCTTCAGGTAACATCTGGGTACTGTGGTATGCAGCCTAGGATAGTACCTCTAAAATAAATCAGATACAGGTAACACAGTGCGCGCATGCAACTAGAAGTATGATGAATCATAATCCGCCTAGGATAAATCTTTCGCCCTTTACTAAAGATTTCCGTGTAGGGGTGCAATACAATGAGTCTATATAGACATTTTTGCAGCGCTTCGTTCTCGGGGCGGTTAAAGTGAAGAAGAAAGTCATCCTGACAGGGCTTCTGCGCGTGCACTCACAGACATAATGAGAACGTAATCACAGAGCTTGAAATCGAGCCAGTAAGTACAATTAGAGAATCAGTGGGCGGGGCTACCAACTACCATTCTACCCTTGTGAGCGCCAAAAGTTGCCAATTTTCGTTCAGCTACGGAGTAGTTTGTCACGGAGCGAACCACGTGACACGGTGTCGACAAAGGAGTGATTCTATTCCTGCGACTTTGGGAATTAGTATCCACGCGGGTCATTCACATAGGCCAACAGGCCGCGGGAAGTGCTTTCCTAGGTGGAAAGTGATGCGCTTAGAGAACTCAAGGCCGACAAAGACTTGGTCATCGTGCCAGCGGACAAGGGGCGCACCACAATTGTTCTGGACAGGACAGACTGCCCTCAAATAGCCAAAGGTTTACTGGAGGACCGACAGTTCTATGTCCCATGTGCAACGAACCCTGTAAAAGCGCTGACACGCGAAATTAATGCTACGTTGTTGGCCTTGGAGAACTCAGGTGCAATAACACCGACCGACAGACGCATGGCGAGACCCCAAGATACGACTTTGGCCCGAGTCTATGGCCTCCCTAAGGTGCACAAAGACGGCGCTCCTCTCCGACCCATCGTGTCGCTCAAAGGGACTCCAACATACGGACTGGCTAAGTGGCTGTTCCGGAGTCTCAAGTTCCTGACCGCTGAGTCAGACACCACGGTCTCTTCGTCAGCACAATTCCTGGAGAAACTCAAAGGGGTAAGCATCCATCCAAATGAGGTCATGGTATCTTTTGATGTTACATCCCTTTTTACTTCTATTCCCCAGGACCTGGCGATAGAGACAATTGAGCTGCTACTACAAAGCAAATACGATGAAACGGGGAACAGTCTTGGACACGCCCAAATCCTTCAGCTGCCGAAGCTCTGTCTCAGGACGTACTTCACGTTCGACGGGACAATCTACGAACGGGTGAAGGGCACACCAAGGGGTTCGCCGATTTCGGGATACATCGCCGAGGCGGTCCTGCAACGGTTAGACTCGCTGGTCTTCCAACACCACAAACTGAAGTTCTGGGCCCGTCGTCATCGAACGGGATCAGGTGCTGACCTTCCAAGAACATCTCAACGCCGTCTTCCCGGACATTCATTTCACGATGGAGAGGGAAGTGAACACCCAGCTGGCCTTTCTGGATGTCCTCGTATGCCGCAAATATTGTGGTGGACTAAAGACCAAAGTGTTCAGGAAAACGACAAATACGATGCAAGTACTGAACTTCAACAGCAACCACCCAATCAGCCACAAACGCAGTTGTGTAAGGACGCTCTATCGGCGTGTCGAAACGCACTGCAGTGAGCCGGAAGACAAAATTGCCGATCTACAGTACCTCCGACGGGTCTCATGACGGTTTACTCATGACATAGTAACCAGACTTCTTAAAGTCCATGCTGAGTTCCAAACATATTCCAGAAATTCCTCAATGTACCCTGTTCATAGGGGGTTTCGGTGGGATTCGATTCACACAAATAATACAAATATGCATGGCTTACTTTGGAGGTCCCGTTGACAAAAGTCTAGCCGCAAAGGACAAACGTTTTTTCTCGTGCAACCAGCTGTTAAGCCCTCATTTGCGCCTGTCTGAATACCTGTTTACTTAAGGGCATCTGTCTCAATACGCATGACCATCTGGCTACACCATACCCTCGTAATCGCACTGGTTAACAAGACATTTCCCCTCCTCGCCCCCCCCCCCCAGATGTTCGCTACAGCATTCGAAATTCGACCGGGGGTAGCTAATTACCTAGCTGTCTACACTCAAGCGCATGGGGTCAACGGGGGACCATAGAACACAGGATTTACGTTATCAAGGCATCTTCAGAACCTCGGGCGCTAGTAAAAATGATTCCCTGAAGAACAGATTTCTTACAGCCGCAACCCAAGTTTCGTAAAAGACTGGGTAGAGGAATAGTTGTGGCAGCGGTCGTTTACATGTGCTCATGTTGATCCGAGACAGGGCGTGTCCGGTGGTTGGACCTGAACCCGAAATCCCCAATTGCGAGTCAGTTGTTACGGAACGGCGACCTCAACCTAACTCGTTAGCCATGAGCTGGCGACCTTGAGATGCTGTCTCTCCCAGGAGGCATGTAGGCAGTAACCCGCAAGCTCGCGGACACCCTACGGAGACTCCGGAAACATCAGAGGCTACCTTCTATCTAGATGTAAAGATCACACTTTTAGTCAACTATCCCCTGTAGGTCTCTGGGGACCGCGAGAAAACCACTAGCGCGGGCAGTGCATCTCACAAAACGCTTCACCGACAGGAGATGATATAGTCTTTAGTGAAGACTGGTGTCCAGCATAATTTGGCTGTCGTCCTCCCGCGTAAGTCACATCAGCCAGTAACGGCTAAAGTTCGAGTTCCAGGTGTATGCATAAGTGAAGAAGAAGGGTTGTCGAGCATCGGAATATTCTGTTTATTGTTCTGTGCTTTCGAACTCGCGTAGGAGTCCATCGTCAGAGGTAATAGCAATAACAGAACAAATGGCGTGTTGGCCAATCATCGGCCGACGGTGCAAGACTAGAGTTGATTGCGTAGGGCTCTGTACGCCGGCGCCAAATCGATAAATCGATTGACTGGATTCTAATCCGGGAAACAGGTTCCAATGAATTCTCGGCCTGTTTTGTTTTCGGTATGAACACCACACTGCTTGTCATTTATCACAGCAACCATCCGGTGTCTCACAAACGAAGCCACGTGAAGACGCTCTCCAAACGGACCCAGACTCATGGCAGCTAACCGGAGGAAAGAGCACGTGAGGCCCGTTACCTCCGCGATCAGTTTCTGCAAAATAGCATTCATAAGTCGCTGCCTACGCGGTCGCCCCCAGAGGACCCAAACATCGACAGCACCCACGATATGACATTCTCTACCATACGTTAAGGATTTTTCATAGGCAACCGAGCGCATTATTGGGGTGCTAGGCGTTGGAATTGCACATCACCCCAAAGCCACCATGGGCAATATGGTCATGAAAATTAAAGGCCCGTTAAAGCCTGAGGAACAATCCTGAGTGGTACACCGCATCCCCTGCCAAAACTGCCCTTGTAACTACACAGGTCCGACTGGACGCATGTTCGGGTCGAGCATGCGCGAACATAAGCTGGCTGTGCGACGAGGCGACGTATTAGCACAAGTTGCAGCCCACACCTACGAAACGGGTGTAACACCGCAGCCACCAAAATAGTCGCCCACGCCGAAAACAAAGCAGGCCGAGAATGCATTGAAGCCTGGGTCAAGGATGAGATTCCAGTCAATCGATTTATCGATCTGGCGCCGACGCACAGAACCCAGCGCAGTCACCTCCGGCCTTGCGCCGTCGGTCGATGATTGGCCAATTCGCCCTATAACTGCCACTTGCTCTGTTGTTGCTACTATCTGCGACGGCGGACTACCGCACGAGTTCGAACAATCATAATAATGAACAGAACGTTCCGGTGTTCGACCACCCTTTTTCTTCACATCAGCCAATCGATGCAGGCGGGGCATTTCAAGGCCATGTGCACACAAGGGTAACCGCAAGAAAGAGGGCATCGGCTATCACGGAACCCTATTCACACTCAGTAAACTGTGTTCACTTCTGCCCTGTAGTGTTGACATACGGTGGATGTGTTATCTCATTAAATGTTGACCAAAATTCTGAAATGCGTTTCCATTTCGAAAAGGTTACTTAAGTTGGGTTGTAATAATAATAATTTTCGTGCGATATATTCCCACAAGTATTTCAGTAACCTCAGGATGCCGGCTTTTGAACGGCCTCCCCTTCGGCCGCCTGCAGAAAGTAAACTCTAAAAAAATAGTACTTAAATATCATGATTTACTCATTGAGAAAACATGCACGAAATACTCCCTTTCATTCGTATTCATTGGTAGCAAATTTCGAACTTATAGGAAGGTTTTAAAGAAACATCTACAGTGAGTGTCCGATCTCATGAAATGTTGGCTGAAATTCTGAATTCGTTTTCGATTAGGAAGGATTTCTTAGGCGGACTGTAATACTGATCGTCTTGCGGCATAATCCTATAATATTTCGGACTTGGAAGGATGTCAGCTTTTGAATGCTCCGCTTTTTATTCTCCATAGAAACCGCACTTTTGTAAGAAATGACTACATAAATGGCAAGCATTTTCACATTGATTTTCAATGTTCTTTTGAATTCAAATAAATTTAGTAGAAACCATAAGCAAAAATATGCCTTCTTCCGCTCGTTGGGTAAAGAATCACGTCATCTTTATATTTTATACTTGAAAAAAGGAGTGTAATAAGGTTTTAAAAAGTTTTCCAATTCCCGATTAATTTGGAGGCTGATCAGTCGTTGCATTGGGGTTTAATAAGTTAAGTCTGCAAGGTGCATGCGTTCAGCGTAAGGAAAATCACATAATCTTCTATGTCTTTGAAAAGATACTATATAGAGTCCATAAAATTTTGTAAACGATGCGGTCTATATTGTACATTTCATGAGGAGCAGTGGTAAACGGACAGGTAAGATGCTCTATGAATGGACATTGCGCGGTCTTAAAAACATCATAATTAAAAACTTTTTTAAACCTATTTACACTTTTTCTTCGAGTATAAAATATGAAGATTACGTAATTCTCTATCAAACGACTGAAAGAAAGCAAGTTTTTGTTTATGGTTTCTATAAGATATATCTGAATTTGCAAGACCCTTGAAAATCAATGTGAAACATGCATGCCACTTATGTGGTCATTTTTTTTCAAAGTGCGGTTTCTACGGAAGGCTAAAAGCGGTGCATTCAAAAGCGGACATCTTGCCCAGTCCGAAATATTATAGGATTATGCCGCGAGATAATCTGTATTACGGCCCCGCCTACGTAATCCTTCCTAATCGAAAACGCATTTCAGAATTTCAGCCAACATTTCATGAGATCAGTCACGCACTGTAAGCATGGGGTTTCTGAGATTGCAGAATGTCCAGTCATGCGGAAGCGCGTATATTGATGTTGTTTACAAAGTGGATATAGTCGACATCTAGCACAACATTTTATGAGCCCTATACGACAGCTTCGTACTGACAAACAAAAAATTATGATTTTCCCAACATGGAAAGTATACAGCTTTTAGTTTAAAAACTCCGGATGCATGTGCAACGACTGGAAGGGTACAAAATTATTCTGGAACTTAACAGTCTTTTCAAAACCGAACAATGCTTATTCG
Organism: Spirometra erinaceieuropaei; assembly: GCA_902702965.1. NCBI lineage: Eukaryota > Metazoa > Platyhelminthes > Cestoda > Diphyllobothriidea > Diphyllobothriidae > Spirometra > Spirometra erinaceieuropaei. The sequence goes on from CACRXP010000141.1 coordinate 1,025,716, forward strand.
TCAAGTATGACATTTATGGGAGGCGTAATTTGTTACCAAGTGAGTACAAGAAAGAATATATTTCGATTTTGAGGAGCTCGGGAGTAAGTGCGAAAAAATCCTTCTATTTAAGCAGTCATTTTTTGGAGGCGGCCGCAAAGAAGCGCGTTCAAAAGCCGACATCCCAACGTGACTGAAATATCTTGGGATTATTCCGCAGTATAATCGAAAGTACAACCCTACTTTCGGAATTTCATGACATGGCACATCTACTGTACAATTTCCCGTGCTCCCAGAAGCAGCCTTAAAGTGGCCCTGTTACACCCTACCAGGAAGTGTCGTCCCACTCGCAGTCAACTTGACCTCATCTACATGAACACTTTTCAAGGTGGATGCATTGCGCTACTGAAACGCCTTGCTTCATCTCACTCGGGCCAGCCCAGAACTACTACAGTTTACGAATGTGCACACTATTTTCTTGAAGTATGGGTTTGAGCATAAAGCAACAACTTTTAGAACACTCTTACAGGCTGTAGGCGGTCCTGGTGAAGAGAACGTCAGACACTATCAAAATGGGAGCGAGAGAGAGAGAGAGAGAGAGCGAGGGAGACCGTTATCCCGAGGATAGTTGTCACGGCGCCGAAAGCACGCCCAAATGATGCTTCCGCCCTCCCAGGGATGCCCCAACAACCAACTTGTCATCCCCTCAAGGGGGCAGTTTTCTTTTCACGCTCTGACAAGCCAGAAGAGAGCGCAGCTGGGTAGCTGCATCTGGGTTGCAGGAGGAGACTGCCTCGGGGGTGGGGAGGAGCTGGCGACTGCCACGTGATAACTCCAACCACCTGCTTTGGGAGCGAGCAGCACGTACAGTTGTGGGGCGGGGGGGGGACAAAATTAAACCCTTTGTTTCCTCCTCGCCGGGCGTTGAGAGCAGGCCAACCGGTGCGTCGACAACAGTTAGCACCACCACCGCCCCCCCACCACCACCCCGTCGCATATGTTGGGGGGAGGGGAAGTGGGAGCGGGCCTCAGGGGCAGAGGAAGTCCACCCCCCTCTTTCAGAGAGCGGGTGGGTGGGGGAAGGGGGGGGACGCAAACCCCTCATCGCCGTGTCTGCGCTCTCGCCCCCGCGCCCTCCCCCTCACGGTCGTCCATCATGGATAGTGCGCGCCTACGCAGGGATCTGACCTGATTCAATCTGTCATAAATCATTGTGTTAACCCTGCCAAGAACAGTAAAAACTGATGAGATGACCTAGCCGCGAGAGATCGGAGTCTGTGTCCGAATGTGTCAAGGTCCATAAAACGTCCATGGGCACACCTGGCGCTGGGAGGGGGCTGGAGAGCGTAGGATACCATCTAAAAGGGGTGACGGACAGAGGTTATTGAGAA
>CACRXP010000141.1:1039188-1054405 GCA_902702965.1 Spirometra erinaceieuropaei
GCACCAGTAACCAAGTCAATTCGCAGCCTCCTAGTGTCCTGTTTAGAACCCTCTAGACCCCTCAAAGAGCCTGGGAGCCCAGGATGCAATCTGCCAGTTAAGCAGATTGAAAGAAAAATCAGGCATTCCACAAGGCGTTATGGAACATCGGCGAAACAGTCCTTGGCGCTGATAGGGACGTTAACTGGGCAGGTCATCATCATCATCATCCTCCTCATCATCCTCATCTTCATCATCTTCTTCTTCTTCTTTATCAGTAGCAGACGTAGTAGTACAGTAGGTGGGTTCACTCATGAAATGTCAATCGGAATTCCGAAATGCATTTTCGTTTCGAAAAGATTAATTAAGTAGGGATGTAAAACTGGTCAGCCTGCAACATAATTCTATAATATTTCAGTTAAATCAGGATGCCGGCTTTTGAGCAAACTTCATTCCGGCGGCAGGCAAAAACTATACTACTACTGGAAAAGTATGAATTTTTCTCAGTGATTTTCGATATCCCTAAATGTCCAATTATATTTCATGGAAAACATGCATAAAAATATTCCTTCTTTCTCTCATTTGGTAGAAAATTACGTCTTCAATCAATTGTATACCCGAAGAAAGGGTTTAATTCGGTTTTAAAAAACTTTTCTAATTCCCGAATAATTTTGAACCCGAACTGCCGTTACACTTGCATTCAGGGTTTCGAACCTACAAGCCGTACATTTTCAACGTACGGAAAACCACACATTCCTCTACGGTATTGAGAGGAAACCATATGGGCTTCATAAGATTTAACAGTGGATTTGATCAATATTGTTAACTTTACAAGCCACATTGGTAAATGCAGAGACGTGACGATTTATTAACGGTCATTTCACGGTATTTAAAGTCCCACAATTATAAACTTACAGAAAACCGAATTATGTCCCTCCTCCGAGTATAAAATCAGAGGAAGAGGCAATGTTCTACCGATGGCAGGTGAAACGTTTGCGGCAGGTTTGGGGACCAGTGCTGCTTCCCGCATCATCATCATCATCATCATCATCATCATCATCATCATCATCATCATCATCATCATCATCATCATCATCATCATCATCATCATCATCATCATCATCATCATCATCATCATCATCATCATCATCATCATCATCAGCATCATCATCATCATCATCATCATCATCATCATCATCATCAGTAGTAGTATTATTATTATTATTATTATTAGTAGTAGTAGTAGTAGTAGTAGTAGAGTTAGTGGTGGTGGTGGTGGTGGTGGCAGCTCGTTTCCCTCAAACGGGCCACACGATAGATGCGCTGTAGCAAAACGAGGTGCTGGATCGGAGTCCGGTAGGCGCTATCACACAAGCGCACCCACAATAAATGTCAACATTGGGGACAAGCTCAGTCGCAGGTTCACGCCCCGCCAGTCGAGATCATGCCACCGCCTCATTTTCTTGCAGTGGTCGTCGTGGACAGCGCGGTCTGGTGGCACGCCTAGGTGCGGGTTTTCGCCGTGCCGGCGACCAGAATCCTCTTCCGCCTCCAGTCTTCTTGACTCCGCCTTGACACTAGGGGGCGAGTGCGGTAGATGCTGCGCAAGTCTATTATCACTACAAGCTAATTCACGCATAAGTCACCCTGCTGCGGAGCGCACGATGGACATCGTCGGCAGTGACGGTTGAACTGTCAGTTGTAACGTCAGCTGAATTAGTACTAATAGCGCACTTTTCCCTGTGCCGAGTGAAAGTCGCGTTAGGTTGGCAGCTAGGTTTCCGTAATCCCTATCTGAAGGCTGTTCTAAGGACGTTAGGTCCACAGAAAGTGGCTTCCGGCAGCACTCAAGCAGAGCAGCTAGGGGACCACTGAGACTGACTGGAGCGCGTGAAGTACCTTAGGAATACAGGAGGCTGCGTGTCTCAGGAGATGTTGACTGAAATTTAAAAACATGGCCCCACTTAAAAAGGATTTCTTAGACGGGCCTGTAATATAGATAATCATGCGGCATAATCCCAGGATACAGTAGATATGTCAACTCATGACATGTTAACGGAAATTCTGAAATATGTTTTCAACTCTAAATATTACTTGAGTAGGGCTGTAATGCTAATTAGCGGGCAAAATAATTCCAAGATATTTCAGCTAATTTGGGATGCCGGCTTTTGAAAGAACTTCTTTCCAATCGCCTGCTAAAACTACACTCCGTAAAAGATGGTTACGTAAGCAGTGTGAATTTTTTCATTGATTTTGATGTCCTTGTAAATTCAAATACATTGCATAGAAAACGTGCATAAAATATTAATTCTTTAGCTTCTTTGGAAGGGAATTACATCTTCTTTACATTTTAGGCTTCAACAAAGGGTATAATTCGGTTTTAAAAACATTTCTAATTTCCGAATAATTTTGATCCCGATCTGCAAGCAAACTTGCATTCAGGGTTTCCAGGCTATAAGCTGCGCACTTTCCGTGTATGAAAAATCACGCATTTTCGGTATTAAGAGGAGACCATATGAGATTCATAAAATTTATCAGTGGATTTGAGCCATGTTTTAAACTTTACAAGCAACACTGGTAGATACAGAGACACTGTGTTTTATGAACGGGAATTTCATGGTTTTAAAAAACGCATAATTGGAAACTTTTTTAAAGCCGAATTATACCTTTCATTCAAATATAAAATGTAAAGAAGACGTAATCTTCTTCCAGATGAGTAGAATAATGAATAGTTTTATGCATTTTTCGTATGCAATGTATTTGCATTTTTAAGGGCATAGAAAATCAATAAAAAAATCACACTGCTTAAGTAGTCATTTTTTGCATGATTTTGCAGGCGGATGAAAAGAAGCTTGTTCGAAAGCCGGCATCCCGAATTAGCTGGAAGATCTTTGGATTATGCTGCATTGTGACTAATATTACAACCCTACTTAAGTAATCTTTTCGATTCAAAAAAGCATTTCAAAATTTCGGTCAGCATTTCATGTGTTAGCACGTCTACTGTACTTCAATAACGCCAGGATGCCAACTTTGAATTCCCTTCGTTCTGACTGCCCGCAAAAACCCAACCCATTACAAAACGGTTATTTATGCGGAAGGCATTTTCCGCGGCTTATCAATACCGTCATAAATTCGAATATACGTATAGAAAACATGCATTAAAATATCCTTACGTGTACTCTTCTCAGGATCTCCGAACTTTAAGCTGTACACTTTCCATGCAGAGAGAAGCATGCCCTCCTCAATACTATTAAAGAGACACCATATGGAGGAGGCGAAGATGCGATCACTGGAACAAGACATTTACTAGCCTGACGTTTCGGAGCAATCATCACACCAGCATCCAACACGGATGGCGAAATCCCGGCAATTAACGACTCGGACGCGGACTGACAGGCCATCATCGCATCAGTTACGACCCCAGCAGTGATTGTGAGAGCAGTTAATTACAGTACGCATATGGCCCCACGGCAGCCGCGTGCTATAAATACTGCACTCCCTGAGTCACCATTACTCTTATCTGCGTCTGTCTCTGATGATGGGTTCGAGCGAGAATCCGAAACTTCAGGCCAATAATTTTTTTGTTCCAGTGATCGCATCTTCGTCTTCTAAACTGCTTCCTGGAACTCGCCTGTTCGCTTCTGTCAACATACCATATGGAGCTCATAAATTTTTGCATTGGATGTGAGACATTAGTAAACGACAAATATGGTGCTACTTGAATGGAAATTTCACCGTCTTAAGCACTTCACATGTAAAAAGCTTCTTCGAACCGAGTATGACCTTGGGAGAAGGCACGATTTTCTACTAAATGCGTGCAAGAGGATATACTTTTATGCAAGTTTTCTATGAAGTTTTTCTGAATTTATAAGGCCACTTAGAATCGATAGAAAAAACAATACTGTAGCGAATATGGTTTCTGTTGGAGGGACCGAAATACCCCGGAATTATGCTGTATGATAGCAAATATTAAAAGCCCACTTAAACCATCCTTTCTAATCAGACACATTTCATATTTTCAATCAAATTAAACAAGGCAAAACCGACAAAATTAAGTACGATGCCAGGAGAACTCGAGGCAGTTGTTTCGGTCTCACCTTGTTCAAGATGAGGTTAGATGGGTCAAAGATGATCTCGCTCGATTTTGCAGACAAGGCCCTCACAGAAAAAAAAGAGACCGGTCAGCGACTACGATGTTGAAATAGAAATACAACAGAGCCCAGTACAGTGCATAAAATAGACGACCTAAAATACAAGAACTGTCCTTGTCTGGTGGTTTGGATTCGGAGAGCGAACAATCTGGCGGTTGACAACTACGCTGACCGATATCAGAGTGTTCATCGAAATTACAAAGGATGCCTTCAGTCACAACGGCATTTACCAACGTCAAATGGACATCGCAATGTTGTGGAACGGCCAGCCTCTCCGCCTGCGGCCTGGTGAGCAACCTGGACTTCGATCCAATCGGAAATTTCCTTGCGCTAGTTAAAAAAAAATTGGATAAGTCAAGAAGATACTGTTCGGTGCGCAGTAAACAAACTGACGGTTTCAGTGTCTGCTCGGCTTACAGCCGTTTTGAAAACAGAGGGACAATTAACAAAGTACCGATATGCTCTATTTGTTATTGTATTTCATTGCTTCACTGCCGTATTATATCTTTATTCTCTTTTGTTAGTTATATTAGACTCTAAATAATTAATATGTTCCAAAGACTTGAGGGAGAGCGGAGTCAAGACGATGGAGGATCCACAGCAAGACAACTACCACTCACTGCCTTCAAAGTCAATGACTGCCAGTTTGGAAACTTCACTCGTAAGAAGTCTTCAGGGCAACAAGAGTTGGCGGACTCAAGAGCGGCAGTCAGGCGCGCCTAAAACCCCGATATATTTTGATCAGTTAAACATTTATAGGTCCTGCATTTCCCTCAGGAAACTCTGTCAGAAGAGGGCTTGAGGAGATTAATGATGATGATGATGATGATGATGATGATGATGATGATGATGATGATGATGATGATGATGATGATGATGATGATGATGATGATGATGCGGAGGAAGGGACGCCGGTCTATACGCCTGCTGCAGCTGTGTTACCAATTTTCGTTCTTATATTACGAAGAAGTTTGGCTGGACTGATATCATTGGGAACGATTTAAAGGATGCAAAAGCGCATTCAGTTACCTAATTAAGGAATATGCATAAATTCATGAAAAGTTCTCAGTAACGCAGAAATCGGCCCACGTACACCTGCCAAGATAGGAGACTAAAAAGAAAACACTTTCAGTCCGATTAAAACACAAGAAGAAATTGTCTCTTTTTAATTACCTCAGAAATTATCTACGAAGTTGGAGTAGATCAGTCTATTCAAGGATTATAGACACAGACCGAGAATTTTATACATGAATATTTGAACCAAAGTCCATCAGCCACAGCGGGTAACCGCGTAATATTCATTACCTGCCGACAGGCAGCTAGTCGTATACTTTAGGGTAAGGTGATACCATACTAACAGCACAGGTACTAGCCAAAAGCCCATAACCGCGTGTTTCGCCGATGTTTTGCCGCTTTTGGCTAGTACCTGTGCTGTTAGTATAGTATCACCTTACAAGAAGCAGTGTTGCGAGTTATGTCACACTTGGTTAGAAATGTTGTGCATTATGGCTTCTGCTAAAAAGCCAGATATAGACGATGGTCTAGTCCTCTGAAGATCAAGATTCCCATGATATATTAGTGAATACTTTGCGGTTACCGATGTTCCGAGTCGAGTGTCCCATAGGATGGTTTCTAGAGTTTGTAGTTTTAGAATCCCCTGAAAAACCATTACCGGAGTCTCTTATAAATGTAATGAGTTCTTTTACGTCCGTTCTCGTTCAGATGTCTGGTCGGCTCGTATTTATGGGCTCATCTGAGCATGAAACTGAGTCTTCGAGAAAAAGTGGCTCTGCTAAAGGAGGTCTATAATAAAATTGTTTTGTTGGGGTGTTTGGCCGACGGATGTCCACGACCTCCATCATTAACCCAAATGAAGGCAGGAAAGAGGTGGAACAGTTTGTCCGCTTTTCCTTCGAGAACGAAAAAAGCTGTTTCGCTTCAAACAAGCTCCGTCATATCTGATAAATTGTAGGCCCCGTTCGCCGACCGCAAGTGCTTCACCTATACGTTGCCCAAATGATTCGTGCTGTGTCCAGTACGGGGAATTGAAAATAAAATAGTTTCGGTCAGATTAAAACATAAGAAAAAGTGTTAGGAGTTATGACACACTTGGTTAGAAATTATGTGCGGCCCTTGACTGGGTGCATGACCCAGTGGCTTTATTAGCCCGACGTTTCGGATTCCTACTCGAACCCACCATCAGAGACAAAGCAGATAGGGGTGGTTCATCCATAAGGGGTTGCAGTATTTATAGGATGCAGTCGCCATGCTACCGCATACCTATGAATATTCAAGCCCCCCCCCCCCTTGATCAGGGATCGTAGCAGTTGGTGTGATGACTGTTTGATGGCCGACATTCGTGCCGTTAATTGCTGCAATTTCATCACGTGCGTTGGATGTTGATGTGATGATGACTCGACCATCTGACGCACCGACCCTGGTCTTGGGAAAAGTGTTCACCTCTGCGCTTCCTGCTTGGCTAATTACTCCGTCTAGGCGAAGTCTCAGCACTGAGTATGGAAGGGGAAGGTCATTGCACTTCGCTTCCATTGGCAGCGCAAGTCTGCCATCACTATAAAATAACTCGCGAGCAGGTTAGCGTGTCTGTTCTCACTCTGCTGTGGAGCCCACGGTGGATATCGTCGGTTATGACGGTCGGATTATTGTTCAGAAATAATTACTTGTTAAAAAAGTAAAATCATAAAACAGCGACTATTTGTACTCAATGATTGAATGTGCTCTGTGGATACACATAACTTGTGTCCATGAAACTAATTGGACAACTTGAACACTATAGGCAGGGTAGCGTTTAAAAAACCTTTACATAACCCTCGGGTTAAATATTTTTCAAAATTTAGAATGACATATACTACTACAGTTGGTGGAATATGCTGATGTTGAAGGGGGGTTTTGCGTTGCTCGAAACACACATGGCCAGATGGAAAATCGTTTGATTGAATTCTTCAGTGAGGAGTTTGCAGAAGTAAAAGTTTAATGAGGTCACATATCGAGAGGCCGCTCAGTAGCTACGGAATTGGTATGTAAATAGCAGATATACTTAGGAGCATAGAATCTTCTGTGTGCCAGGTTAGTCCTTCTTCTATGGGTTAAGCAATGGTGCCGACGAAATATCGTGAATACTTTGCGGTTACCGGTGTTCACGATCGACTACCCGAAAGGATGGTTTCTGGATCTCGTAGCTGCAAAAACCCTTAAAATAGAAACGCTGTCAAAGGCTTTTGCCCGCGTAATGATCTATTGCACGTCCTTTCTATGCAAACGACTGATCGGAACGTATTTATGAACCCATCTGAAGATGAGACTGAATCGTTGGGAAGAATGAATGCTTTGAACGAAGGCCTGCTATAGATGTGTGTTCGATAAAATTGAAGTCTTTTCTTAAAAAAACGGTCTAGATGCGATGTTTAACCAATAAATATCCACTTCTGATATTGTTATCTGGTAACAATCGGGAGATGGCACCCAAAAATTCCGCCTAATCAAAGCAGCTTGTCTTATGGGACAGATGATAATAGGGGTTTTATGGGTGGTGGCTGGTCGGGATAAACGATACTAGCCGATGGAAAGCCTTATTTGAACAGGTGAATGATCGAAGTTGGCCCGCTCTCCGTTCCGTTATTACAAAATGGATCCTCAAAGCAGTATAGTGGTAACGGACGAGTGGACGGCGTATAATCGTCTTCCCTCAGAAGGTTATCTACATTTCTCTGTTAACCACTCAAAGAACTTCAAGGACTCTACCACCGGACGGCACACCAATGCCATTGAGGCATACTGGAGTAGACTGAAAAGGAAACTCCACGAGGGAGGCTGTGTGGGCTCACATAGACGAAGTACAGTATCGTCTTCGGTTTGGCCTCAATTCCATGTCTTTGACAGATGCCTGGGAACTGTTCCTGTCCCATGTTGTGCAGACTTATTCTATTTAAAAGTGATTTTATTTTGTAATAAACTGCCATAATGCGAATGTATGCCGTATATTCAGGTGTACGTGTGTAACGATGGGGAAGGTTGGGTAACAGCGACCATCGTCCATGTAACCTTCTGCGATGTTCGTTCGGCCAGCCCATGTTAGGCCATCGGAGAAAGTCCAAGTAGTGCGTGAAAGTAGGCCTGCAACCGCTGATATAGCCGGAAGGCGTTTGAGTTCACTGTTAAAGGTATTATTTCTAGGTAACGGATTTTTTTGGGTGCCAACTCCCGATTGTTACCTGTTATCTAAAGCAAAGACAGGAAAAAGTTGGAACATTATGCCTGTTCACGCACTTCTATACCGGACACTGATGAATTTTTCACCGCGAACGAAAACCTATTTTCCTAATTTTTGGGACCATATTGACTTATAGGCTTCATCCTACAATTACAAATACATAATTGATTAACTATATAAATATCAAAGTATTTGCCCTTCTAAATTCAGTATTAGCATAAACCAATCCGCACAACAGACATCTTCCCCTACACTCAAAAGTCAACATAACTGGCTAATGGGGATCTTTTGCGGTTGGTTAGGAAATATTTTTGCGCCGGTCTGAAAATCACGTACATACTAGAACAGAAGATGGCCTGTAACCGTTGTCACTGCACAACTTTAAAAATTAGAATTGTTAGGTACGAAAAAATGATGATTTTTCGTAAAATAGTGTACCTGGTTACGTCTTGCCTTGCCTGACTTACGCATACTGGTCAATGAAGTTTCGAGATAGCGAAACCTGCTTCGCTAAACCTTTCTCATGGGATGGTGGAAGGGCGTTCATCGATCGCGATATGGAACTCATTCGTCCTGTTGTGTCCTGGGGCTCTCTTTCGAGCCCCGTCAGCAGCCACACAGCTGTACATGGTATTACTGACAAGGACAAGGAAGACAGAAATGGCCATTTCTGGCTTATTAGCCGTCGTCAGTTAGCCATGCTCAAGCCAGTGGCATACAGCCCCTGGGGTCCGATCCTGTGACCTGTTGGTTAGAGGTACAACGCCCGTAACCCGAAACCCTAACCCTAATCCCCAACACTAGCACCTAACCATTACCCCTAACCATAACCCCTAATCCGAACCCCAACAGTATTCAGTCCATCAGGTGGGGCTACATAAACACATCATACCCACGGCTGAAAACCCAGACACGCGTCTTGTTGAAAGTGTGCCGTTGCTTGACGCAGCTACGAGGGGCTCGGCTCGTCAAGCGCGTTTCCCGTGCACTTTCTGGTAGATACACCAGATTTGAAATCTCATATTTTCAATTTCCTCAAAAATTAACGTGCCAGCTTGGAAGTTGTCAGAGTCAGTTCGAAAGTTGATGCTAGAAACCGTGGCTTGGAAGCCTACAAACTCCCCCACTCAGTTGGAATCCGAGCCACCACGCCTCCTTAAAAAAAGAAAAACGAGCGGAAGGTCGTGATGCAGATACGCTCAGACCATGATAGGACTGTCGCCTGTCGGGGCTACAAATTATTCAGTTGTTTTTTTGGACGCACAAAAGCCCAGCTGCCCAACATTCGAGCAGCGCGAGAAAAAAACACCAGACTGTCTGAACCGTCCAATGTACTTTAAAAGTACATATGTGCTGCGCCTTTGAAAGGACTGAATGGGTCCTCTTTGTGCAGGACTTGTCAACTCTGAGAACCCGATAATTTGTTTGCTCAGCTACACGTCTATTCAGGATGGGAGGGGGGGGGGGACGGGAGGGTGAACCCAGAACCATCCCCCTCCTCCTCCTCCTCCTCCCGCGTTGTGTGATGGCTCCGGCTATTGGTGATCCAGTGACTAATCTCATGAAACGTTTATCAAAATTCTGAAGTGTGTATTCGATTGGACAGGATTGTTGCATATATTTATTACCCCATGATATGTCCGACAGGCCAGGATGCTGGCCTTTAAATTTCCTTTTTTTGGACGCCCTCAAAGACCGCAGTCATAAAATTATGACCACAGTAGGTGTGCTAATACATGAAATATTGACCGAAATTCTGAAGTGCGTTATCATTTCGAAAAGATCACTTAAGTAGGGTCGGTATATTAATAACTGTGCAGCATATCTGAAATGCGTTTTCATTTTGAAAATATTACTTAAGTAGGGTTTTAATATTGATCACCGCGTAGCATAACCCCTTGATAATTCAACTACTTCGGGATGCCGGCTTTCGAACGAACTTCTTCACGACCGCATATAAAAACCAAACTCTGTAAAAAAGGACTACTCAAATAGCATGATTTTTTGTCATTTCTTTTAGATGCCCATATAAATTCAAATATATTTCGTGAAAAAAATGCATAAAAGTATTCATTCTATCACTCATTTGGCAGAAAATCACGTCTTCCTTCAATTTTATACTCGAAGGAAGGGCATAATTCAGTTTTCAAAAGTTTCTTATTATGAGATTTTTTAATATTGTGAAATGCTCGCTCATAAAACTTCGTGTCTCTGCATTTGCTAATGTGGCTTCTAAAGTTTACAATATGGCTCAAATACACTGTTGAATTTAATGAACTCCATGCGGTCGCCTCTTAATACCGTAGAGAAATGTACGGTTTTTCGTACGCGTAAAATGTACAGCTTGTAGTTTGGAAACCCGGGATACAAGTGTAACGGCAGGTCGAGTTCAAAATTATCGGGGAGTCGTAAAAGTTTTTAAAACCGAATTATACCCTTTCTAAGAGCATAAAATTGAAAGAAGACGTAAGTTTTCACCAAATGAGTAAAAAATGAGTATTTTATGCATGCTTTTTATAAAATATATTTGAATTCATATGGGCATCGAAAATCAATAAGAAAGATTCACGCTAATTTAGTAGTCATTTTTTACAGAGTGTAGTTTTTGCACACGGTCGGAAAGTAGTTCTTCCAAAAACCGGCCTCCTGGGATAGTTGAATTGTTATGGGATTATGCTACGCGGTGATTAATGTTACAACTCTACTTAAGTAATCTTTTCAAAATGAAAACGCATTTCAGAATTTCGGTTAACATTTCATCTGCTAGCGCACATATTATAGTCATGATTTTATGACTGAGGACTTTGCTAGCGCCCGAAATGTAGCGAATTTACACAGTTTGCACTTTTCTATTGATTTTCGATGCCCTCCATACCTTCAGGCATATTTTATAAAAAAGTGCCCAAGCATATTATTTTTCGTATTTCTTTAGTGGCGAATTACGTCTCCTCCAAAGTTTTCATTCAAAAGATGGGTGCCTTTCGATTTTAACAGACTTTCCGATTGGGAGATTTCTTAGAAATTTGCAATGTCCACTCAAGTAGCTTCCTATCCGTCCGTTTAATAATGCTCGTCAAGAAGCATGAAACATATGCCTTATACATTGCAAAATTTTATAAACTCTATACTGTGTCTTTTTAATAACGTGAAGGCATATATGACTGTCCTCCCATGGAGAATATAAAACCCGTAAACCGAAAACCCTGAACGCAAATGCATCGGCAGATTGGGCTCAGTACTATTTTGAAATTGATAGGCTTTTGGAAACTCAAATAAAACCTTCCTTCGAATTCAAAATTTTAATAAAGACCTGACATGCTTTCAAATGAATGCAAAAAATACGATTTCGTGCATGTTTTCTATAAAAGGTATGCAAGCCTGACTGGAGCATGGAAATTCAATAAAAAAACGTGAACTGATTAAGTGATATTATTACTATTAATCCTACTACTGTCACTTATAATGATGATAGTGATGACGACTATGATTATAATCGCGATGATGATGATGATGATGATGATGATGATGATGATGATGATGATGATGATGATGATGATGATGATGATGATGATGATGATGATGATGATGATGATGATTATGATGATGATGATGATAATGATAATGCTTCTACTATTGCTACCACTATTACTACTTCCACCATTACTGACGCAACTGCCGCCAATACCAATGGGGCTACTAGTTCCACTGCTGCCGTCACTAATACTACTGTCACTACTAAAGATATCAACAGTATTAATACTCACGAATGGAAGAGAATATGCGCATCCCAGGTTCTTGTTTAAAAGAAGGCGAAGGCACGATCACTGGGACAGTAGGTCTATTTGCCGGAGCTTTCGAACTCGAACTAGAGTTCATCATCAGAGACTACTCGAGTGCAGCAAATTGTGAACATTTATATCGTTCGTCCTTGCGGGGGGGAGGGGGGAGTACGTCCGTGGCTAGGTAGGGTTTGTGCCGCCTGGTCCACGATGTTCCCCCGGCGTGGGGACGCCGTTTGTACTTTGCGACGGTGTGAGCTGCGCCACCTGGCTGCGTGGGCGGAGCGCGTGATAACACTATAACTATACTATAACTGTTGCTGCTAATACGGCTACCGAACATTCGAGTAATTCCCTGCGTTAATAGCTGTCCTAGACGCAGTTCGCGCACCTAGGATTGTGTTCCTTTTAAATGAGAGTAATTCAACATGGAGAGTTTTGCCAAACTGCTTGCCGCCATGAAAATCGGTTCCTTTCCGCTGCTAACCGCATGAAGCAGGTTGCGAACAGACAGGTTATTTTGGAAAATCGGATTTTTTTTATCGATTTTTAAAACTCAGATTTGTAAAACACCGCGCGTTTTTGTGCCTTAAAGTGCGGCAATAACGCTTACCGACGGTCAGTTGTTTGAATGCGTCGATATTGTCCTGCCACTTCCAAATAAACGATGAGTAACTATAAAAATGGTCGTCATCGAACATACGGGAAGAAACTTGTTGTGCAGTTTAGTTTCTGCTTTGCGTTATATTTAAACGGAAGGGCGAAAAATTAACGGTTTGAGTAATATGCCAGTACTTATATGATCACTCGGTTGAAAATTTATACTCGTGGAACAGAACTCAGAAATAGGCAAAGATAGTCAAAATGGCTCCGGTAAAAAGAGGAGAGTACGTTATTCAATTTTGCAGGAAAAATCCTAAACAGGACAGCGGAAAAACGTCCAAGACTGCAAACTATTTCTTGGCGTTGGCCTGTAACAAAATAAAGTACGTTGACACCCGTCAACGTTTAATTAGGCAACTAATAACAGAAGGTTGTTTATTGATCGAAAGCGTTTTCGTCTTTGGCTTCTGTCGTCGACGTTCATTTTTTCGACGATGGGGTTCGGGTCTGTGTGAGTTAAATCGGAATGCCGACTTGCGAACAAACCTCTCACTCTGGTTACCTGTAAGAACCATATTCGATCAAAAAAGGCTGCCTAACGTACAGTTTCCCTTATAGGGGAAACAGAGAGCTTGTGCCTTGGAAATCCTGAATGCCAGTGTGACAGCAAGTCGGCTTCAAAACCATTTGGGAGTGGAAAGTGGCTGATTTTTTCGTTTCTTCTTCAAGCACAACATTTGAAGAAGGCATAATTTAACGATAAGATGTGGTTATGTCGCCCCACCTGACGGACGCAATACTGTTGTGGGTGGGGTTAGGTTTTGGGCTAGGGTTAGGAGTTATGGTTGGGGGTTAGGGTTAGGGGTTCGGGTTACGGACGTTGGACTTCTAACCAATAGGTCACAGGATCGGACCCCAGGGGTTGTATACCACTGGTTTGGGCATGGCTAACTGACGACGGCTAATAAACCAGGAATGGCCATTCCAGTCTACTTTGTTTTTGTCAGTAATACCATGCACCGCTGTGTGGCTGCTGACGGACACAACGGGACGAATGAGTTCCTTATCGCGATCGGTGAGCGCCCCTCTACCATTAGATGAGAAAGGTTAGACAAAGCAGTTTTGGTTATCTCGAAACTTTATTGACCAGTATGTGTAAGTCAGGCAAGGCAAGACGTGATCAGGTTCACTATTTTACGAAAGATCACCATTTTTCGTGCTTAACAATTCTAACTTATGAAATTGTGCAGTAACAACGGTTACACGCCATCTTCTGTTCTAGTATGTACGTGATTTTCAGACCCGCACAAATATTTCCCAACCAATCGCAAAAAGGTCAACCATTAGCCAGTTATTTTGACTTTTGAGTGTAGGGGAATATGTCTGTTGTCGGGGTTGGTTTATGCTAATAATGGATTTAGAAGGGCGAAGACTTTGGTATTTATATAGCTAATCAATGGCGTACTTGTAATTGTAGAACGGAGCCTATAAGTCAATATGGTTCCAAAAAGGAGGAAAATATTTTTTTCGTTCGCGGCAAAAAAATTCATCAGATATAGAAACGCGTGAACAGGCATAATGTTCCAACTTTTTTCTGTTTTTACTTTGGATAAGGATGAAAGAAGTGGATATTTATCAGTTAAACATCCCACCTAAATCCTTTTTTTGTAGAAAAGGCTTCAATTATATCGAAAACACATTTATAGCGGGCCTTCGTTCGAAACGCTCGTTGTCCTCAACGATGCAGTCTCATGTTCTGATGAGTTCATAAATACGTCCCGATCAATCGTTTGCATAAAAAGGACGTGCAATCAGTCATTATGCGGTCGAAAGCCCTCAACAGCCGTCCTAGTTTAAGGGTTTTTGGAGCCACCAAATCCAGAAACTATCAGGAAAAATCATAAAAGGCATAGCGGAAAAACGGCCAAAACTGCGAATTTTTCTTGACGTCAGCCCCTAACAAAGTAAAGTACGTTGACACCCGTCAACTTTTAATAAGGCAACTTATAACAGAAGGTTTTTTAATTGATCGAAAGCGTATTCGTCTTTGGCTTCTGTCGTAGACGTTCATTTTTTCGACGATGGGGTTCGGGTCTTATATCGGGATGCCAACTTGCGAACAAACCTCTCACTCTGGATACCTGTAAGAACCATATTCGATAAAAAAAGGCTGCCTAACGTACAATTTCCCTTATAGGGGAAACAGAGAGCTTGTGCCTTGGAAATCCTGAATGCCAGTGTGATAGCTAGTCGGCTTCAAAACCATTTGGGAGTGGAAAGTGGCTGATTTTTTCGTTTCTTCTTCAAGTATAACATTTGAAGAAGACATAATTTCAACGGCTGGAGTCGCTGGTTTTCCGACACCACAGACCGAAATTCTGGGCTCGGTATGTGGATGACACCTTCGTCGTCATCGAACGGGATCAGGTGCTGACTTTCAAAGAACAACTCAACGCCGTCTTCCCGGACATTCA
>CACRXP010000141.1:1063709-1152201 GCA_902702965.1 Spirometra erinaceieuropaei
GTGAAGAAAAGGGTTACGGTTGGAGCTTGGGTTAAGTTTAGATTCAGGGTTAAGTTTGCTTCTTGCATACGGCCTTACCACATCCGGCCATTACTAACCAATAACCATGCATCAGCTCTTTAGTTTTTCTTAATTTGTATCTGTATCTGTCTGTCCCGGTACCTCGTTGGAGTAATAAGGCAAACACATGTCCTCCGTAGATTTCGTTAATTACCTCCTCCATCTGCCCGACATTCTGCTCCATTTTTCAGACAGGGTCGCACATGCTATCGTTGCCACATAAAGTTTAGAAACCACCTGGATGCACATAATTATGTGTGCCATAAGAATGTTTACTCATTCGCGTTCCGAGACATTCATTCTGTTTTGTTTTGTGACTCGATCCAGGGTCCTATAGACAGTAGCATAGTGACTGAGCATTCAGAGGTGTTTTGGCAGATTTCAAATAATTCTCTTTGACCCAACTGTGAAAATTTTGGTGCCTCGATGGGATTCGAACCCACGACAGCAAGGGGCGGCTTTTGTACAGCGAACGCTCTAACCACTTGAGCTACGAGGCCCTGCCGGACGACGCGAGTTTAATCACATTTGGGTCAAGTTACGCGTCTAACCTGCTGCAACGTCTGGAATCCACCAAATCTGATAGAGTAATCTGACTGCCCAGGCAGTAATACATATAGAATCCACCAGATGACTACCAGGCTCACGTAATTCAAAGCTATTTCGACAGGTTTCACCGAGGCATCGAGTTTTTCACAGTTGGGTCAAAGGGAATAGAAATCTGCCGAAACACTTCTGAATTACGTGGGCCTGGCAGTCATCTGGTGGATTCTAGATGAATTACTCAGGAAATCCTGCCTGAGCAGTCAACTTACTGTATCAGATTTGGTGGATTCCAGACGTTGCAGTAGGTTGGGCGAGTAAACTTGACCCAAATGTGATTAAACTCGTGTCGTCCGGTGGGGCCTCTTAGTTCAGAGGGCTAGAGTGTTGGCGGTACTAAAACCTGCCCCTTGCTGTCGGGGGTTCGAATCCCATCGAGGCACCTAGTTTTTCACAGCTGGGTCAAATTTAATGACTGATACTTTCCGACAATGAGAAGAAGAGCTGGAACGGCCATTTTTGGCTTGCTAACCGTCGTCAGACGGCCAGGTCTAGGCCCTGAGGCCCGAGTCCACGGTCTGCTGGTTGGAGGTCCAACGTTCTAACCATTGAGCCAAGGGTCCGTTGTCCCGTCGGTTGCGATGGAGTATACGAGCTATGGAAGACGGGCGCTCACTGATCACGCCACATTGTGCTTTTTAGCTCTGTCAAGAGTCCTCACAGGCAGTCAATTGGTGACATGAAATATAATTGAATTTTTCGGCGCATAAAAATCAATATGAAAAACGCATGCTACTTAAGTAGTTATTTTTACGGAGCGCGGTTTTTGCATGCGGCCGGAAAGAAGCTCATTCGAAAGCCGGCATTTCGAGGTAACTGAACTACTATAAAATTATTCTGCATGAGGATTAATTTTAAAACCCTGCTTAAGGAATCTTTCTAGAACGAAAACGCATTTCAGAATTTCGGTTAACATTTCTCGAGATAGGACACATACTGTACGAAACTTTCTGGCTTCTTCTGTCATCAGTCAATTTAAAATTTTAATCTAGGAAGTGAGTTGAATAGCATCAGTTGCAGCATATTACAATCCATCAGCATATTTTGATCGTAAAACAGTTTTGTTCAAGTCTGCCAAATATGAGCTTATTAACTGACGAACTGGAGGACAGTGAGTAACTTGCACGAATAATTACTGCCCAGTCAACAGTGAGACTCAGAAGTAAGATGTGTCTATGTAGCCCCACCTGATGGTTGGGATTAGGGGTTAGAGTTAGGGCTAGCGGTTATGACAACTATTTCTCAACCACTAAAATTGCAACCGCGCATTCCCAATAGCTTTTATTTTGCATACAACTACTTGACCTCGTCGTCTGTGCGTTCCCCGTCACCACCTGTAAAAACCCCCATTGTCACCGGTCCCCTATTAGGGGTGGCTGGGGTTTGTTTACTTCAGGTAGGGCTACATAACCACATCTGACCAATTTTTAATCCAAACAACACCAGTTAAGCAAAATAAAACCCTTCGGAACAATTCTTAAGTAGCTACTTTGTACCATTCACTTGAGTGGAGCGTCTACGAAGCACAAAGATATGAAATGATGGCACTAGCTGCCTAGGCTACCATCGGAAAGGTTTCGGAGAGGTTCGACGGTCCTAAATCGAGGAGACGATTAGCAATGAGGGCAAGTTCAGTGAAGCGTCCTCGTCCCCACCAACAATCAGTGCAGCAAAAATAATCAAAGAATTGATCGGTACAAGGTCAACCAACTTGACAACCAATCAAAATGCAGGCTAGGTTCCGTATGAGGGTCTGTGGCAGTGGATAGACAGCCCGACTGGCCGAAAATGAGGCCGTTTAATGAGTCTATTCCAGGGGGCTCTTCTTCCTACTCTACGAATACTGCGTTCGGCAGTCTGCACTGTGCGTGTCTTACCCCTGTGTCAAGTGTTAGGTAGTCGGCGGCAGCGTGGGCGGTGTTTGACGTGGACTAGAGCTGACCCCGAAACCGGTGCATTAGATTCCAAGTCATCAACCCCCCCCCGCACCTGCAAGCTCTAAGGCGAAGGCTAGTCAACGGAGTTTGTCAGCCATTGGGGGAGTGGGGGGGGTGGGGGAGTCGGGTCTGATTTCCACACAAGTGCCGCGTATCCTGCTGCCCGTCACCCTGGTAACCGTTGATAACCTGACCCACACCCACTGGCCTGCACACATTCAACGCCCTCAGAGCACTTAAAACGCGTCTGAACAGGACGTAACTCTTGTGTTCCTGCGTGAGCACGTGCTTTGAGCACGCAAGCCACATTGCATTGCAGTTTTGTAAACAATGGTCGTGGTCACGCTTTGTCAGGGGTTCCATCCGACCCCACCCCCCAGCCGCCCACTTCGGTCGTCCAGCGGGGCGACGCTTTTCAAAATTCGTGTCCGGGTGTGTCTGGGGGGGGGGGGGTTGCCGCGGGTCTCCACGTCAGATTCCAACTGGCGTATGATAAGCGCGGGGAATCCCCGCACACACTGGGTGTTTAGTATCACAATAAAGTAAAATTGGGGGGTTGCTATAGCGAATGCGAAGTGGTTGACCGTGTCACACTAGGGGAGGGAGCCGTCGATGACGCCCGTTTACGTGGCAAGTCAGACACACGACACAGAGCGTGATTTCAATTACTAGAGAAAGTTTATTAGGCAAACTAAGGCAGTTGCCTTGCTACCAAGCTTGCTTAATTTATAGTTAAATGCGGCAGATTTGAATCAATAGTTTGACCCTTTTATTAAATACTCGGCGACCCCGGTGGGATTCCTATCCAAAACAGCAGGTGGAAGGCTCTAAACACAGCCAACGCTCTAACCATCCGAACTATAAGGTCCCACCGGAAGCCGTGACTTGAGTCACATTTGAGTAAAGTTACCCGACTCGTAGCTCAGGCGGATAGAGCGTTGACTATATTCAAACTGCTCAACTGCTATCTTGGAACAGAATCCCACCTGGTTGAGTCAGATGAATATTAACTTTGTTGGGATTGCGTTCAATAGTCTGGCTACAAGACATACTCGTTTCGTGGTGCCTTGAGGCTCATTTTAGAGCTCCATTGCAGGGCATGTGAGTGTGTGTGTGTGCCACCCGCGTCCTCCCCTGCCTCCGGTCTTTTCGACTCTGTCTTGACACCGAGTCCAGGGGGGAGGAGAGAGTGCGGTAGATGCTGCGCAAGTCTACGTTCACTACAAACTAATTTACGCGCAAGTCACCGTGTCTACTTCACGTTTCAGTAGAGCACATGGTAGACATCATCGGCAATGACGGTCGAACTGTCTTGTTGTCGTGTGAGTACGGTGTCAAGCTGAACTGCTGGTTCGCGGCAGGCTTTAAGCGGCCTTTGCCGATCCTGTGTGCACCCATGACTGCCGTCTCCCGTGAGTGTGGCGTTTGCTAAACGGGGGCTCACCCCACACTAAAAATACAAGCTAACGTCTACCTGTATCGTTCGACTGTATGACGTTGCAAGCGCTTCGAACACTCTGCACGCCCCGGTTGTAGATTAGATGAAAATAAATCACCAGCCTTCTCCTCATGCCATTTCCACATCGTAGCCTTCTCCGAGTGCTGCTTGCCACGAGTGAGCACAAATCACGACTGCCCTGACCTTGAAAAGGACTCCCTTTTAGCCGTTGGCGACATAAAATCGATAAACTGTTCTGTCTTTCGTTTCTCACTATAGCTCTCTCGGAGGTGATTGGTCAGGCAATCTTCCTGCGGTCCCGGCCTCTCATCTGTGATACTTACATTCCAGGTAGGCTTGAGTATTTTTTGGAATAACGACGATAGGAGCATTCAAATCATTTTCACGGATAATCAAGTGCACTGTTACATGCTGTTTGACTAGCATAATTTTACAATCTTTTTCTTTTTATTTCAGTCGTATTCTTCTGACTTTGTGTCTTTTAATCTTTCAGGATGGCTGGATCAACTTCGATTAAATCGGATTTTTATTGATCCTATACAAGTAACATTTTATAATCGCATTCTTTTTTAAATTCTGAAAAGCTGCATACAAACGTTCTGAATATTTCACCGAATACATTTGAAATTGGCCTTCCCCAATTTTTTGAACAAATGAGGCTGTCAGCCATAGATAGACGGTACTGGTAGGCGTTATGCACTCTGCGATGGTCGCCATTGTAGTAAAACGTCTATTCGTAATGTTTCCAACGACGTGATCATAGGATTAGCATGCGTACATATTATTAATACTAAAGTAAGCGGACTAACTCATGAAATCTCAACAAAAATTCCGAAATGCGTTTTCGTCCCGAAAAGATTAATTAAGTATGGTTGTAAAACTAATCATCGTGCAGCATAATTCTATAGTAGTTCAGTTACCGCAGGACGCCGGCTTTCAAACGAACTTCTTTCCAGCTACATCTAAAAACCATACTCCGTACAAAATTACTACTTAATTGGTGTGCATTTTTCATTGCTTTTTGATGGCCTTAAAGAGTCAGTCATATTTTATGGAAAACATGTGTAACAATATTCATCCTTTTGGTCATTCAGTAGCAAATTACGTCTTCTTTCAATTTTACACTCAAAGGAAGGGTATAATTTGGTTTTATAAAACTTTTCCAATTCCTGACTAATTTTGAACCCGACCTGCCGTTACACTTGCATTCAGGGTTCCAAAACTACAAGCCGTATATTTTCCATTTACCGAAAATCATACACTTCTCTACGGCATTAACTGGAGACTATGTGGGGTTCATAAAATTAGGCAGTGGATTTGAGCCACATTATTAACTTTACAAGCCACAGTGGTAAATACGGAGACATGACGTTTTATGAAGGGCCATTTCAGGGTATTAAAAAATCTCACAATTAGGAAGTTTTTTAAAATCAAATTATGCCCTTCCTTCAAGTTTAAAATTGAAAGAAGACGTAATTTTCTACCGAATGAGCTTAAGAATGAATATTTTTTACGCATGTTTTCCATGAAATATGATTGAATCTTTAAGGGCATCGGAAATCAATGAAAAATGCATGTTACTTAAGTAGTACTTTTTACCGAGTATGATCTTTAGATGCAGCCGGAAAGCCGGCATCCTGCGGTAACTGATTTATTATATAATTATGCTGCACGATGATTAGTTTAACAACCCTACTTAATTAATCTTTTCGAAACGGAAACGTATTTCGGAATTTCGGTTGACATTTCGTGAGTTAGCCCGCCTACTGTAATTGTAGAAGTGGCGATACTGGTAGCTGTGCAAGCGTGATTGGGCTCAACATTAGAAGTAACAGTGGTTACGCTGGTTGTGGTCGTATTCTATATTAATTTCCTTTAGATTAGGAAGGTGGGTTTTGAAGCATTCCCGGAGAACGGATAGTGTTTGAGTCAGTGAGGTTAATTCAGTCAAAGAGAGGAAATGCGCCCGGTTCGCTCATTCGTTTCAAATGTGGGCTAACTCATGAAATCTCAACAGAAATTCCGAAATGCGTTTTCGTTTCGAAAAGATTAAGTAAGCAGGGTTGTAAAACTAATCATCATGCAGCATAATTATATAATAATTCAGTTACTGCAAGACGCCGGCTTTCGCATGAACTTTTTTTTCCGGCTGTATGTAAGTAAAAATTACTACTTAATTAGCGTGCAGTTTTTCATTGATTTTTGATGTCCTTAAAGGTTCAATCATATTTCATGGAAAACATGCAAAAAAATATCCATTCTTCTGCTCATTCAGTGGAAAATTGCTTCTACTTTCAATTTCATTCTCGAAGGAAGGGTATAATTTGATTTTATAAAACTTTTCTAATTCCCGAATAATTTTGAACCCGACCTGCGGTTACACTTGCATTCAGGGTTTCCAAACTCCAAACCGTATATTTTCCACGTACGGTAAACCACACATTTCTCTACGGTAATAAAGGAGGACCATATACGGTTCATAAAATTTAGCAGTGGATTTGAGCCACATTGTTAACTTTACAAGCCACATGAGTAAATGCGGAGATATGACGTTTTATGAAAGGCCATTTCACGGTATAAAAAAATCTCACGATTAGAAACTCTTAAAAACCAAATTACCCCCTCCCTTCAAGTGTAACATTGAAAGAAGACGTAATTTTCTACTGAATGAGCAAAGGCATGAATATGTTTATGTATGTTTTCCATGAAGTATGATTGAATCTTTAAGGGCATCGAAAATCAATGAAAATGCATGCTACGTAAGTAGTGATTTTTAAGGAGTATGGTTTTCGCATGCAGCCGGAAAGAAGTTTGTTCGAAAGCCGGCGTCCTGCGGTAACTGAATTATTATAGAATTTTGCTGTCCGATGATTAGTTATACAACCCTACTGTTCGAAACGGAAACGAATTTCGGAATTTCGGTTGACATTTCGTGAGTTAGTCCACCTACTGTAGTTGTGGAATTGCCCGCATTGGTAGCTGTTCAAGCGTGATCGGGCGCAACAATAGAAGTAACAGTGGTTACACTGGTGGTGGTCGTATTCTAGATTAATTTCCTTTAGATTAGGAGGGTGAATTTTAAAGCATTACCGGAGAACGGGTAGAGTTTGAGTCAGTGAGGTTAATTCAGTCAAAGAGGGGAAATGCGCCCGGCTCGCTCATTCGTTTCAAATGTTGCTCCTTTGGGAATGAACTGGGGGATGTGGTGGGGGGGGCACTAACACACCTTCCGAACGCCAACCTACTATCTACCCTCAAAAGTTAATGTGCGGGTGCTTGTGCAGAAGAAGGTTCCTTTTTAATATGCTGCAAAATCACTTTCAGTAGGATGACAGACTTTGCCAACGTCGCGACAGCTTTTATCAAGTGGCAACTAGCACCCAAGACAATCAAAATTGGGGCGAACGTGATGATAACATCTCAGAATCTGAGCCGGCTGCATTAGGTGAGTTTGAATCGTGGCAGTCAACTGCAGGCACTTGTGATTACAACTCGCTCAACCAAGTCTAATGGCACTGTGGAGAAGACTTGATAGGATGCCCAGAAAAGAAATCTGGAACCGGATTAAATAAAGCCCGCAAAAGTAGACCATAGGAAATGGGATGTAGGCGCAGCGACCAAGCGGTCAATTTGCTCGATCTACTCGAGTCACAACGGTGGATCGCGAAGGACTGCGGAAAATCATACAAAAATTCGGCTGTCTCGAACGATTCATTCAGATGGTGCGTCAGCTCCACGACGGCATGACGGCGCGAGTCACGGACAACGGAGCTGTCTCAGAGGCATTCGCAGTGACCAACGGAGTGAAGCAGGAATGCGTGCTGGCGCCTACCCTCTTCAGTCTTATGTTCTCTGCCATGCTGATGGACGCTTACCGCGACGAACGCCCCGGGATCCGCATCGCCTACAGGACGGACGGTCACCTGCTGAATCAACGACGGACGCACTTCCAGTCACGCGTATCCACAACCACCGTTCACGAACTTGTCTTCGCCGACGACTGCGCCCTGAACACCACCTCGGAAGAGGGCATGCAAAGCAGCATGGACCGTCCCGCCGCCTGCGAGAACTTCGGACTCGTTATCAACACGCAGAAGACGGTGGTCGTGCATCAACCGCCACCCAACACAGCCCCTCCCCACAATGCGCTGCAGAGCAGCGTGAACGGAACCCAACTGCAAGTGGTGAACAACTCCCCGTAACTGGGCAATAACCCGAAGCACGAAAATCAACGATGAATTAGCCCGCCGGATTCCGAAGGCCCGTCGAGCCTTCGGCCGCCTTCAGAGCACACTTTGGAATCCTCATGGTATACAGCTCAGCACGAAAATGAAGATGTACAAGGCCGTCATCCTGCCGATGCTGCTGTACGGAGCGGAGACTTGGACAGTGTACACAAAACAGGCACGCCGACTGAACCACTTCCACCTCAATTGTCTTCTTCGTATCCTGAGGTTGGGGTGGCAGGATTGAATCCCCGACACGCATGTACTGGAGCCGACGGGAATCCTCAGTAGCTACGTCATGCTGAGCTAGCTGAAACTGCGCTGGAGCAGCCACCTCGTGCGGATAGACGACGAACGCCGAGAGCGAGAGCCCGTAAGGCACAACGGAACGAGTGAGTTCCGTAAGAACGATCGGTGAGCGTCCCTCTACCATTGTATATACCCGATCGCAACCGACAGATCAAAGAGCCCGTGGCTCATTGTTTAGAGGAGTTGGGCTTCCAGTCAACAGGTCGCGGGATCGAAACCCAGGCGTTCCACACCTCGAAGTTGGTTATGTCTGGCTGACGACGGCTATGAAGCCAGAAATTGTCACTCCAATCTCCCTTGTCTTTGCTGGGCATGCTGTTCTGGGGTCAATCTAATTAAACATGAAAGTGGGATCGGATCAGTCAATTCTGTCTCCATTTTGGTTCTTCGAGAATTTTCTGAGGCTCCACTAACAGACATTAGGGATCTCTCGAACAACGCCGGTGTCTTAGCTAATGCCAATAATTGAGGTGCAGATGTTGACTTAAATCGCCGGGATCAGAATCCGCACAGACAGTTGCGGAGTGATCAGTAACCAGGGGACAGGGAGTTTTGCCGCCGTTTCTGGTGCCAGGATCCGGACACATTCCTAGGTATGCGTGTGTTCCAGCAAAATGCATAATTTTACGGAAACAGAAGCCACGGTCAGGTCACGCTGCAGGTAGCGCAGATTTCACTCACGGATTGAGCGTGCCACCTGTAGTTGCTTTTTATGAACAAAGTTATGTCATGGTAGAGGAGGGCGATACGGGACACACTCGTTTCAATATCGAGCCCCGCCAGCAGTCGCACGGCGGCACATGCCCCATAGCAACCAAAAGACAAACGAGCGCATGGCTCAGTGATCAGGGCGTTGGGCCCCTAACCAACTGGTCGGACCTTAGGGGTTTCAGGCCTGGGTTACTGACTGATGTCTTTGTTGGTAATGTTTTCCTGCCTATATTGCGTGCAGCTGTGCGGCTGCTGGCGAGGATCGAGGAAGAGCCCCAGGGCACACAACGAGGTGAGTCTGTCCCGCAACACGATCGGTACAATAATGTGCAATAAGTACAAGTGATTCAACGAGGGTTATGGCGCGGATGAGGATCTCTCGTAGTATAGGTTGTGTAGAGCACTATTCCAGGTGGCATAGGCAAAAGCCATTTCAAAAGAAATGAAAAATATGCCAAAATTATCTGGGAAGGTGACTTCGCACCGTTGATGCTGACTGCCAAATACATCTACTAACGCTACTGATTTCTAAAACACGCTTAAAGGAACTTTGGAAAGCCTGACGAATGGTTATCGTGCAAAAAAGGCGAGACAAAAGAACAAGTCAGGCGAAGCCCGTGATCAAATGCTCAGGACTCTGGACTTCTGGTCAACAGGTCGCGGGATTGAGCCCCAGAGGTTGTAAAAGCCTGGGGTTGGGTATGGCTGGTTGACGATGGCCAATAGGTCAGAAACAGCCATGCCGGTCTTGCCAGTCGGCAGTGTGGCCTAGACTCAACTTTTGGCGAGTTCGCGGCCATTGAGGACAACGACCTGGGGACCAGGGTAGTCTGATTAAGCAGCAATCGGGTGACGACACCGCTGAACTAATCTCCCCAAGCCTTCCCCCTGTGTTTTCTGGTATATGAACTCCAGTTTCCGAGGAAATTAGTGTGCGAACTTGGAGTAAATCCATCAGAACAGGCACAGTCCGATGAGAATATTTGAGCTGAAATCTATCAGCTACTGCGGAATAGTCAGAAAACACACGGCGAAGGTTGGGGGACCCACTGAGGAGCCGAACCTCTGGCAGCTGCGTCAGGCAGCGCCACACGCGTGTCGGGGCTTTTAGCTTCTACCTGTGTTGTCAATAGGGTAAATAATTGCACAATAAAAATGTTGCCTTTAGCCGACTCGCGGTCGCCCCCCCCCCCTGCCATCGAATAATCTGTATTTTCACCCATTTTCGGCCCATGCATGTCCATGCATGCTCCCTCGGCCTCCCCCTTGAGTGCCCCCGCCGTGGACCTGTACTGCACCCGCTACTATTGTGTGCTTGTGGAATAAAAAAAACTGGACTGGGACTTCCGGCAACTCCTAGCTCGTCCCCCTCCCCCTTCAGTTTGCTAACTGGCCTCCTCTGTACTCTCCACCCTCTTTCTGGTGTGCGCGAGTCTGCGTGCACCCACGCCCCCCCCCCTCCCCTCCCACACCCGCTCCCTGTAGGTCCTGCGGGGGTGTTTATTCGACGCTACCACCGCCACCGCGGTGCTGGGGAAATGACCGGAAGCCACCTGTATCCGCGCGCACATACGCACGCCCAGTTCGCCGTGGCTGACTTCAAGTGTGTGCTCTGAAATTCTGGTTTTTGGTAAAAACTAAACATTTCTAGGCGAATAAATGATAATTTGCGGGCAAACTGTGTCTTCTTATGAGTTAAAAAAGTTTTGTGAGACTCCAGGTACGCGTATTTTGCTTTACAGGGAGGCATGGGTAGTGCGATATGAAATGTTCACTGAAATTCTGAAATGCGTTTTCGACTCGAAAACATCAATTAAATAGGGTTATAATATTAATCACCGTTCAGCATAATCCCATGATGATTTAATTACTTCAGGAACGAACTTTTTGCGGCCGTCTGCGAAAACCACACTCTGTAAAAAGTGAATATTTAAGAAGCACGATTTTTCCATTGATTTTCGATGCCCTCATAAATTCAAATATATCTAGTAGAAAAAGTGCATGAAAATATTCATTTATCTACTGGTTCGATTGGAAATGACGTCCTCTTAAAATCTCATAATTAGAAACTTTTTCAAAATCGACTAATACCCTTTCTTCAAGTATAAAAACGCATTTCAAAATTTTGGTCAACATATCATCAGTTAACACACCCACTGTACCGTACATGACAACAAAGGTACTCCTTAAAAGCCAAGATACGCGTGTTTCGCTGAAGTTCATCAGCCAGAGCAGAGAAAGCGCGTTTTATTCAAAAACTGCCAACAGTCAGTCAGCAATATATGCATGAGGTATAAAGATGTTCTTACGAATTTCACGGCACTTCATGAGCAACAGTAGATGATCTGTCTTGCGAGGTGTTAACAGAAATGTTGGAAGGTGTTTTCAATTCGAAGAAACTACTTAAATAAATGGGGTGGTAATATCAATTACCGTGGAGCATAACCCCAAGATATTTCACCCACGTCAGGATACCGACTTTAGAACGACCTTGTTGTCAGCCGTCTGTAAAAACTACACCCTGCGAAACACGAGTATTTAAGTAGCATGCACTTTCACCATTTATTTTTGTTGACCCTATTTCACAGAAAGCGTGCACAAAGACATTCTTTCTTGCGCTCATTTGGCAGCAAATTCCGTCTTCTCAAAACATTATATTCGAAAAACGGCAGTTTTTGGTCTTAAGATGCTTTTTTATTTACCGAATAATTTTGAACCCGACCTGTTGACCAAGGCAGCCAGTCTTTGTCAGTAAACGACTGTTTGACTCTAAGGAACGACGAAGTCCACTACGTACCCACGGGGCGGGCGCAGCATCGGTGACACGTGCACGAATTAGTTCGTAGTAGGCCGGACTTGCACAGTCTCTATCGCACTCTCCCATGCCGCATCCACGTCGCTGCGGCAGCAGACAGTGTCAAGACGGCAGCAGGTAGGCACGAATGTGCTGTCTGTGAAGGCCAGACAACCCGTTTACGCGTACCACACACAGGACCGCATCTTCACTCCAGGCAGACCGCTTTATTGGAAGGGGACTAGGGCCCCGCATCATTCACAGTATGAAACGGCCATTGTGGCCTGGCTACCACATGTGAGAAGGGCAGACTTGACTCCTCATTTGGTAACCTTTGCAGCCGCGACTGTTAGCAAGTCCTGATGGATTTAGGTGCACCAAATTTATTGTGATGAGGAATACGCTGATTTGCCTTGAAGACGGAGTCCCCACATTCGACCTCATCCTCGCGCGTCCCTCTCCCGTACACCAGTTGACTGCCCGAGCGGCGGTCATGCGCGCAGTGACTGGCGCGACATGAGCCCACGTCTATAGTATGCCACTCACACGTACAGTACGTAACCTATCTCATGAAATCTGATAACGGAAACTGATACGATAATTTCCTGACGTCTTTAATGTTGCGCATTTTGTTCGCCCATCCACAGCCTTCAATGAAATGTCCTTTTCTTGTGCAGAAATTGTGTTTACATAATTATATAAAGTAAAATATCAGTAAAATTTAGCGAAAATGGACGTTGGAGTATTTTTGTGCAATTTCCTATGCCAATACATGTCCTAGACTCCGGTTACGCATCTGAGAGACTTTTTCATTGAAAGGATATTAATTTGCCCGCGAGAGTTTTAATAAACAGATTTAGCCGAACCTGAAAATTTATTTTATGTCCGATGTTAACCGTGGTAACTAACCTGCTAACACAAAGGCTATTTTAAGAAAACCAGGAGTTTTATCAATTCTTTAATGTTAAAATAGTAGATCTGTGCGATTTGGTGCCCTTAAGTGCAGTAATAACGCAGATAGATATTCCTTCGTTTAAATGGGCTGAAATTGTTTTGCCATTTGGAAAATTCGACCTGATGTCACATAAATGCCCACCATCGAATGGTCATTTCTAGTTTTGAACGTATGAAACACTACTTGTCGTGTAGTTTCGTTTCTGCGCACACCTTATTCAGAAATAGAACGAGCAAAACATTAAAAGCTTCAGCAAAATATCAGTATTTATATGGGCGTTCTAGCATGCATTCATAATCGAAGAACAGAGACTAAAAATGAACAAAAACAGTGAAAATGGCCTCAGTTTAGAGAAAAGCATGATCTTACGCTTACGGTAGAAAAATATTAGTATTGTTTAGGATCGTAAGAGAAACGGCCACAAGTGTCGAATTTTTACTTGGCCTCACCGTGCAAAAATGCAAAGTACACAGAGATCCGTCAACGGAGTGCAGTAATAAAGCACTTATTAAAGAGGTAACTTATTAAGGAAAGTTTTCTCATTGATCGGAGGTAGATTCATTGTTGAATTTCGTTGTGGACAGCCAATTTTCCCGAAGATGAAGTTTGATGTTTGAATAAGTTTACACATACGACCCAAACGACCATCTTTGTGAAAGGGAGCGCCCGAACACTCACTAGTCCGGTAAATGCCCTCAAGAATAATCTTATTTTAAAGTTCTTAAGAGACAGTTAATTCAGAATCTGTCTTTATGGACGATCTGAAACTCAGCATAATCCAAAACGAACGAAAAGTGTAAAGTAATTTAAAGGAAGGAAAGTTCTCTCTAAAAACACACAATTGTATGTTTACGCTCACACCTGTCAGTTCTATTTAAATTTATTAGGCACCGATCGGCCTCATGGCATGTCACTGGAATGATCAGGCATGTTCTACTTAGTGGGGCCGGTCTATCCTTTGTTCAGTGTGGGACGATTTTCCGCTACTACAGTACGTGACCTACCCCATGAAACTGATGTGAGAATTTTCGGACGTCTTAAATGTTGTGCATTTTGTTTGCTTATCCAGGCTCTTCCAGGAAACGTCCTTTTCTGATGCAGAGATTAGGTTCACTTAATTTTGTCAAAAAATGTTCAGAAATTTGAGCGGAAATGGACGTTGCGGTACAATTAGCAGTATTAAATCACCTCTTAAAGAGGTAACTTATGAGAGAAAATTTTCTAATTGATCGACGGCATATTGGTTGCTGACTTTCGTTGTGGACAGCCATTTTGTTCGGAAAGGAAGTTTCACGCTTTAATGAATCTTCTAATGAGAACCAGACGACCTCTTATGTGAACAAGAACGCCAAACACTCGCTAATTTAGTACATGCCTTCAAGAAGTATCTCATTGTAACAGACACACAGTATGGGTGATCGGATGAAAATACTGAAAATCATGAAGTTTCAGCAATATATCAATAACGATCTGAAACTCGACGCAGTCTAAAACGAAAGAAAAGTGCAAATAAATTTAACAGAAAAAAAGTTCTTTTTATAAACACGAAATGGTATGTTTACGATCACGCCTGCCAATTCTGCTTAAATTTATTAGTCACCGATCGGCATGGTAGCATATGATTTTATGGAAACTTTTGTTTCAACCGACGTCACCGTCGGTGAAACCATGCAAAATCTCGTTTCTCTTGTTGAACCGCATCTCATTCAACTCACACGTGTTAAAAATACTACGAATCCCAGGAAAACTGTTTTGGAATCTATACTCGGAATGCAGACTTTCGACAAACCGTCATATATGAAATTACACTAATTCTTAAAGGATATTTTAGTGTAAACTTCATTAAACCACTATCTTTAGACGTTATTCTGTTTTTGCTTTCATGATTTCGCAGTTTTTTGCATGGCAAGACATTCTGTATATCTTAAAACAGAGTTTGCTAAATTACAACCATATTTGACCTTTTCGGGATTTTGCGCTTTTCCAAAAAGTCGAAAGTTTAAATCAGCGCAACACTGAGTTTATTATTTCTTTTCTGTTATTAAATCTTTTAAAGTTGCATTTTATTAACATATATATTGGATTCATGATTTGGTGTTGAATTCAAAGGACCATTGAAAATCAATGTGAAAAGCACATACTGCGTAAGTAGTCATTTTTTGCCGCAGTTTCTACAGGAGCTTGAAAATGAATGCATTCAAGATCCGACATCCTGCCGAGTCCAAAATATTATAAGATTATATCACAAGATAAGTAATATTACAACCCCACCTAAGTAATCCTTCCAAATCGAAAATACACTTCAGAATTCTGGTCAACATTCCATGAGATCGGTCACTCGCTGTACGCTCTGTAAAAAGACTTCTTAAATAATATGATTTTTCTCATTTACTTTCAATGTCCTTATAAAGTCAAATATACCCTGGTAGAAAACATGCATAAAGTAATCCATTCTTTTGGTCATTTAATAGACAATTACGTCTTCTTAGAATTTTTTACTTGAAGTAAGGTTATAATCCGGTTTTAAAGCCGATCCGCCGTTACACTTGCATTCAGGGTTTACAGTTTACAAACTGTGTATTGGTCATGTACGGAAAATCGCACATTTCTAGACTTTCCTCTGAGGAGGCCGTCTGGGGTTTATAAAATTTAACGAGAGATCTGATAAAAATTGTAAACTTTACAAGCATTATTGGTAAATGCAGAGACACGATGTACTATAAATGGCCATTTCAGGATCTTAAAAATCTCATAATTAGAAACTTTTTAAAAACCGGATTATAACTTTACTTTATGCATAAAATTCTAAGAAGACATCATTTTCTATTAACTCACCAAAAGAATGAGATAGTTTGTGCATGCTTTCCACGACGTATATTTTAATTTTGTAAGGACAATGAAAATCAGTGAGAAAAAATCACACTGATTAAGTAATCCTTTTTAGAGAGTGTACGTTTTGCAGGCGGCCAGAAGGAAGTTCATTCAAAAGCCGGCATCCAGAGGTAACTGGATCATTATATACACAAGCTGCATAGTAATTAATCTTACGATACTACTTAAGCAATTTTTTCGAGTCGAGACGCCACAGACAGTTCACAGTCCACCGCACAGTGATTTCTGGCATCTAAATAATCTGAGCTGCCGGTGCACCGCTGTGTTTCACAGGCGGTTTTATCAGGTGTCCGTCTTTTTTTATTCACTTGCCTATAGGATCAAGGCCACAGTGCTGTTATAAAGACCAATTTCAAAGGAGTGGATAATTCACCTCGAGGAAGGATTTTCACCAATCAGGTGTCGGTGCATGCTTATTCCGTTGCGCCTCGGGGCTCGGTCACAGGCAGGCAGTTACATAACAATGGGAAAATATATATAAAGAAAGGGGATAGCGACAAAAACACGGCAGACTGGGATGAGCATCTCCGAATTGTAAACCGCCACCATTTAGTAACAACCAACTCCCCATCTGT
This sequence comes from Spirometra erinaceieuropaei, assembly GCA_902702965.1. Lineage (NCBI taxonomy): Eukaryota > Metazoa > Platyhelminthes > Cestoda > Diphyllobothriidea > Diphyllobothriidae > Spirometra > Spirometra erinaceieuropaei. The sequence continues at coordinate 1,080,231 of CACRXP010000141.1, forward strand.
TTAACCTGGGAGTAGACTCTAGCCACTGCGTGCTAGGTAGTTCACCTACCCACGGGCTCGTTGTCCTCTCGGTTGCGGTCGGGAATGGGCACTATCTTGGGAGGGACGCTAACCGATCAGGTTGCGGGATCTGTCTCCCCTGCTATACCTCGGGACTCAATCTATAGGCCTTGAAGGCAGTCGCCTAGCGACGAGAGATGTATGCAGCATGTATGTATGCAGCATGCAGTATGTATGTACTGACAAAGAACTGGCCATCTTAGGTTTTCCTGCCTTTTTCGGTACTCAATTCCGCACGATTACTGGTCGTCACGCGACCTCTGGATTGGTCGGCTAGGTACGAAGAGAACGGCATTGACCGACGAATGCCCTCCCACCACAACTAATACAGTAGGTGGGCTACCCCATGAAATGTCAACCGAAATTTCGAAATGCGTTCTCCTATCGAAAAGATTAATTGAATAGGGTTTTAAAACTAATCATCATGCAGCATAATTCTATAACAATTCATTTACCTCAGGATGCCGGATTTCGAAAGTACTTCTTACCGGCTGCAGGCAAAAACTAAACTCTGTAAAAAATGACAACTTAAGTAGCATGTAGTCTTCTCATTGCCTTTCTATGCCCTTGAAACTTCAATTATATTTCATAGAAAACATGCATAAAAATATTCTTGGTTTTGCTTATTCGGTAGAAAATTACATCTTCGAATTTTATACTCGAAAGAAGAGTATAATTCACTTTCCAAAAACTCTTCTCATTCCTGAATAATTTTGAACCTCGATCTGCCGTTACACTTGCATTCGGGGTTTCCAAACTACAAGTCGTATATTTTCCGCGTACAGAAAACCATGCATTTATCTACGGTATTAAGAGGAAACCATATGGAGTTCATAAAATTTAGCAGTGGAGTTGAACCATATTGTTAACTGTACAAGCCACATTAGTGAATGCAGAGACATGACGTTTTATGAACGGTCATTTCACCGTATTAAAAACTCCATAATTAGAAACTTCGTTAAAACCCGATTTTACCCCTCGGTCGAGTATAAAACTGGAGGAAGACTTAACGTTCTAACGAATGAGCAAAAAAAGGATATTTTTATGCATGTTTTCTACGAAATAAAATTGCATTTTTTAAGGGCGACGAAAATCAAGGAGAAAAAGTGCATGCTAATTAAGAACTCATTTTTTCAGGGTGTGGTTTTTGCATGTGGCCGGAAAGATGTTGGTTCGAAAGCCAGAATCCTGAGGTAATTGATTTATTATAGAATTATGCTGCATTATGCGTTGTTCTACGACACTATTTAATTAGTCTTTTCGAAGAGAAAACACATTTCGGAATTTCGGTTGGCATTTCATGAGTTAGCCCACCTACTGTATACCCAGTCACAACTGACAGAACAACAGACCCTAAGTAGCAGTGCCTGCAGTTGATTATACACATCTTACTCGAGAGCATTATGCTTGAATCCACACAACTTTCTGTACGCCAGCAACTGGTCGACCACTACTTCAAGTTTTTCGCACTGATAGTCGTCTTTCGTTCAAATGGCGATTATATATCTTGTCTTTGTGAAGGCCTCGCGATGTACACAGTAGTTTTACTCCTTTCAAAATCCAACCTTCTTTTACCGGTATTGATCAGTCTGTATTCAGGCGTTGAGTCTCTCATACCCGCAGAGTTTACCCTACCAAGGTGAGCCATCTGTCTGCTGCGAGTAATATTATTCCAAACTAGTACTGTTTGAAGTGGATGTTTGATAAAGTAAAGCCTTTTTAAATTTCTTCGTATAGTTGATTGTCAAGTCGTTTTTGCTTATTGGATTGCCCCAAGATTCGTGAGCTGCTGTTGATCAGCAAACCACGGTCCTGCACCCTGATGTGCGCTGGCAGTTCTTCGGCATCTGGTTTTTTGACAGTGGATGCGTTTGCACTCCCGCTGAGTATACAGCTTGTGTGCTTGGCTGGCCAGTTATCCACGTCTTTTCTGTTGTTGCTGTTGTTGTTGTTGTTGGGCAAGGGTTTTTTGTGAACCAGGAGCCGTGCCATCCAGCTGCCCTCCTCAGGTCCTCTTGGCTCTGTCTTGACACTGGGTTCAGGTGGGGAGGAGGAGAGGGTGAGAAAGATACTGCGAAAGACTGCTATCACTATGGACGAATTCACGCGAAAGTCGTCGTGCCTGCTTCACCTTGCTGCTCAGCGCACGGTGAGTGTCGTCAGAAACGGCGGTTGAACTATCAAGGTTCGATGACAAAAGAGCCCGTGTATGAATCCCAGGTCATCAGGACCCTGGCGTGGCTGGCTGACGATGTCCAATAAGCCTGAAACGACCATTCTAGTTTCCCTTATCTCTGTCCGTGTACTCTTTCCCGCAAGCCACCTCCGTCGATGAATCACCCCCAAATAGCCTGCAACCTCTAAAACTTGCAATCGCTAGGCCCCCATTTTACTCTGTGCTGATACGGTACCCAAAAGTTGACGGCTGTCTTGTATCTAGGGCAGTACAGTCAACAAACACCTGACTATCAACTCGACAAACAAAGCATCGGCACCTTGCTGTCAAGTTGCACACAAGCGGGAGTTCCCCACGCACGCAGCTGGTCAAGTCGAGACGCGGACGTTTGAAACGCTGGGAGAGGGGGGGACGTTAGAGGAACTGTGCATTCACGACGAAATGGTCGGTTTTTAAATGCCGGACAGAAGGATGGAGGAGTTGGGCGGCCTGGTGCCCCGAGCGTCCCCCTTTTTGGACATTGAGGAAGAAGGCGACATATATGTTTGTGAGCTATGGGGGGGGGAGAGGGGGCGAACACATGAGGAGTTATTCTTCTCCTGAATTTGTCTCCGGCTTTTAGGGGGGGGGAGGCCTGTGTGAACGCTATATTTTCCCCGGGCTGGGTGAGCCCTGTAAACCTTTGATGTGCAACCGCCTGTATAGGCCCTATGATCGGAACTCCAACACTAAACGGGAATGTCTAATACCGTCGTGCAATTGGGAAAGATCTGTGAACGCTATTCCCAACAACATTACATAATTCTGATGTTAGCGGACAAAACACGGGCCCTATTGATCATGTGGAAGGGCCAGTGGGTCATATGTGGTTATGTAGCCCTACCTGAGGTAAACAAACCCCAGCCACCTGTAATACGGGACCGGCGGTAATGGGGCATTTTACAGATGGGGCCGGGGAACGCACAGGCGACAAGTTCGAGTCATTTTATGCAAAAGAAAAGCTACTGGAAGCGCGGGCTTCTACTCTGAGTGATCGGGAAATAGTTGCTCTTACCCCTAACCCTAACCCTGACCATTGACCTTAACCCTAACCCTAAGCCCTTACCTCCCAACCTTAACGCTAGGCCCTAACCCTAATACTTAGCCGCAGCCCTAAACCCTGACCCTGAAACGTTCAACGCGAAAGGTAGAAGGAGACGACAGGCCGAAAATCAAGAAGGACCATCGGTATTGGGTCAAAAATGTACATACCACAACAAAGAAATATGACTGCCAACAGAACACACACCACAACGAACATCAACACCATGCCAGCGTAATCACACCAACTCTTAGTTATTAAGTAGACAAACAGTACTGTGTCCAACAGGTGCGGCTACATAGTCCCACCTTATCGGGCAAGTGTACTTTAAATTGCTCGATCAGCAACCGACTCAGATTCATCCAGCCTCGTGGCGGTAAATAAGCCCTAAATGGTCATTTCAGCTCCCCTTAGTCTGTACGAGTTCTCGATTGGTGAATCTGTGTTCCAGACCTCCATGTACAGTACGTGACCTATCTCATGAAACCTGATGTTGGGAACTAGCGTGAGAATTTTCGTACGTTTTAAAACGTTGCGCCTTTTGCTCGCTTGTCCAGCTTCTTCAAGGAAATGTCCTTTCCTTGTGCAGGAAATGTGGCCACGTTATTTTACCAAACAAAATGTATATAGATTTGAGCAAAAATGGGCGTTGCGAGTTATTTGAACAACTTGCTGTGCTAATACTTTTCCTAGACTTCGGTTGAGCGTCTGAGCCTGTTTTTCTTTGACTGGGAACTAATTCACTCTCAGGTATTTTACTAAAATAACTTTTTGTTCGATATAAACCTTGGGAATCAGTTTGGCAACGCGGGTTCATTTTAAGAGAACCAGACGTTTTATCGATTTTTCTAAGTCAGACCAGCAGAAACAGTACGTGACCGATCTCATGAAATGTTGACCAAAATTCTCAAATGTGTTTCCGATTAGGAAGGATTACTTAAGTAAGGTTACTATACTGATTATCATGCAGCATAACCCTATAACATTTCGGACTTGCCAGGATGTCGGCTTTTGAATGCACTTCTTTTTGACCTCCTGTAAAAACCACACTCGGTAAAAAGTGACAACGTATTTAGCATGGATTTTTCACATTTATTTTCGATGGTCTTATAAATGCAAATATATTTTATAGGGAACATGCACAAAAACATGCTTTCTTTTGTTCATTTGATAGGAAATCATATTTTCTTCAGATTTTATGTCCGAATAAAATGTTAATATACGTTTAAAAAACTTTCCTAATTCTCAAATAATTTTCAGCATGATCCGCCATTGCATTAGCGTTTGGCGATTTCAGTCTACAAGATACCTGCTTTCCGCGTAAGGAAAATCATATATTTCTCTATGCCTTGGAGAAAATATCACATAGAGTTAATGGAATTTTGCAATGGATCCGGATTGTGTTGTGTATTTAATGAAGAGCATTAGTAAATGTACATGTGCGGTCTTGCATGCATGGACGTCGCACGGTCTTAAAAATCTCACGATTTGAATCTTTTTTAAAACCTAAATACACACTTTTTCGAGCATAAAATATGAAGACAATGTGATTTCCTACCAAATGAGCAAAAGGAAGCGTATTTTTGTGTATGTTTTTCTGTAAAATATATTCGAATTTATAAGACCATCGAAAATCAATGTGAAAAATCTATGCTACTTAAGTAGTCATTTTTTTACCAATTGTGGTTTCTGAAGGAGGTCAAAAAGAAGTGTATTCAAAAGCCGACATCCTGACGAGTCCGAAATGTTATAGGGTTATGCGGCAGTTTAGTCAGCACAACAACCTCACTTAAGTAATCCTTCCTAATCGGAAACTCATTCCAGAATTTTGGCCAACATTTCATGACATCGGTCACGCACTGTATGTGTGATTTCATACCCTAAAGTGCAGTAGTAACGTACGCAGTCAATCCTTCGTTTAAGTAGGCCGAAATTGTTTTGCCGTGTAGAAAATTTTGCACATATGTAATTTGCAAGTGGAGCGAGCAAAACCCTGACAGCTTCAGCAAAATATCAGTATTTATATGGCCACTTCTCAGTGTACTCATAATTAAAGAACGCAGCCTAACAGTGAACAAAGATAGCAAAAATGAACGCAGTATAAAGAGAAAGACATGTTCTTACGCTTTCGGTAGAAAAAAATCAGATTTTTTTAGCAACGTGAAAGAAATGGCAAAGGTTTCACATTTTTTTGGATCCATCGTGCAAAAATACAAAGCACGCAGACATCCTTCAAAGGAATGCAGCCTTGACGCACCCCTTGAAAAGGTAACTTATTGAAGAAAGTTTTCTAATCTACCAAAAGCACATTCGTTGTTGGCGTTTGTTATGGATGTTCATTTTTCTGACAGTGAGATCCTATTTCTGAGTGAGTCTTCAAATGTGGCGCAAGCGACCTTCTACATGAAAAATAACACCCAGGCACTCGCTACTTCGGCAAATGCTTTTAAGAGGTATCTTAATTGAAAGGTTTTTACAAGCACATAATGCAGAATTTGTTTTTATGGGCAATCGAATGAAAAACTAGAAAATCATTAGGTATTTAGCGATATTTGAAGTCCGATCTGAAACTAACGTAATCCAGAATAAAGCACAAGTGCAAATTAATTTCCCGGAAAAAATCTCTTTATGTACACAAAATGGTATGTTTACGATTATTCCTGCCAATCCTATCAAAATTTATTAAGTACTGACCCGCTTGGCAACGTGTGTCCTTAGTGAAAATTTTTGTTCCTATGTCGTCTCTAACAGTGCAATCGAGAAAAATCTCGTTTGCCGTATTGACGTGCGTATAAATGAATTCAAAAGGATAAAGAATACCGCGAATCCTTGGGATATAGTTCTGGAATTTACGCTCATAATTTGGGCTGTTTACAAGCCACCATACCTGAAATCACGTTCATTCTCGAGGGATATTTAAATGTAAACTTCATTTAAACACTATTTTTAAACGTTGTGCTATTTGTGCCGCCCTATTTAACTAGTGGTTTTTATGGACGTGATTCCTATATCTCAAAAACAAAGGTATGCATAACTGTAGCCATTTTTGACGTTTTCAGGATTTTCCGCTCTTGTAAAATCTTGATATTTCCAAAAAACCTAACATTAGCTTTGAGATTTCCTTTTATGTTTTCAACTCCCCTATAGTTGTTATTTCTTAAAATAGATATTGGTGTCGGTTCTTGAGTGATTAGCAATCATTCGTAAATCTTAATGCCTTTCATGAGTTAGGTAACGCATTGTATTTAGAGTATTAAAGCACCCTGTGAATATTTAGCTTATTGAAGAAAGGTTTCTAATGGATCGGAAGTATAATCGTTGTTGACCCTCGTTGTGAATGTTAGTTTTTTTCGACAATGAGGTTCCATGTTTGGATGAGTCTTCAAATGCGACCCAACCGACCATATACATGAAAAAACGCCCAAACACTTGTTACTTCTGTAAAAGTTTTTAAGAAGTATCTTAATGTAAAGGTTTGCAAAAACACGTAATACAGCATCTGCCTTTATGGGCAATGGAATGAAAACACTGAAAATCATTAAGTATTCAACGATATTTCAAGGCCGATCTGAAACTAACGTAATACAGAATAAAGGAAAGGTGCAAATTAATTTCCCGGAAGAAAAGGCCTCTTTATATACACAAAATGGTATGTTTACGATTACTCCTACCAATCCTATCTAATTTTTTAGTTTCTGGCCCGCCTGGAAACGTGTGTCCTTATCGGTGTAATCGAGAAAAATCACGTTTGCCTTATTTAAGTGAATATAAATAAATTCAAGAGCGTAAAGAATACCACTAATTATCAAAAAACCGTTTGGAATCTATACTTAGAATGTGGGCTGTTTGCAAGCCGCCATACCTGAAATTGCACTATTTCTTTAAGAGCATTTAAGTGTAAGCATCAATCAAACACTATTTTTGAACGTTATATTCTTTGTGTTGCCACATTTAACCAGTGTTTCGCATGAACGCCGAAGGCGGAAGTTTACACGAGTGCAGCTATTTTTCACGTGTTCAGAATGTTCTGCTTTTGTAAAAAAGCTTTATATTTCTAAACAACGTAATATAAACTTTAAAATTTCTTCTGTGTTTTCAATTCCACTTAAGTTGTTGTTTCTTAAAATAGATGCTGGGTACGCGCATTGGTGTCGGTTCGCGAGTGATTAGCAATCATTGGTAAATCTCGACACCTTTCATGGGTTAGGTAACGCACTGTATTTAGAGCATATATGCTTGATTAAAATCATTCCCTGATAGACGGCGCAACGGCGGCTCCTTGAGGTACAGCCCCTTCCGACCTCTCCTACATCGCAAAGGTTTCATCGCTCTGGTCTTCGTGGATGTGATCTCCGCACGAACGTCGGTCGGTCTCCTCATACCCTCCAAACGTGGGATAAGAAGTGAATCAGGCCAAAACATTTAGACCTGATGGGGCCTGGCACCCCTATGCCACGAAGGCTTTCTCCCTCTGGATTTTGGATTCGAGATAATCACCCACCGGGGGAGCCGTCGCTCTGTGCGTAGTAAAGGCGGCATTTGCTGCAGGTACTGATAGTTCCATATGTTAGCCCACGTCGACCGATGCCACACGGCATCCTAATTAGCGCTGGGCTTCATGTGTGTGTGGGAGTAAATACTGCTTGTCCCAAATGTAGGCCAGTGGACACCGCGGCTAATGTGAGCTGCCAGAATGTTGTGTTGCCCTCAGACTGGAAGCATCAAGCCCTGAAACTGAGCTTTCCAGATCGGGCTGACCAGTGGCTAGCAAACGCGCCTCGAGCAACTCAGCTTTGTCTTGTGCTCACAAGTTTGCAGACATTTCAGAATCATTTAACAATTCGCATTTTTGATCACGGCACTTGGTGTACTTCAGCTTATCGTTGCAAGCACATCCATTCTGTTTATCACGGGCAAGAAATGAACGGCATTCCAAGGTCTAACCATCCGATGGACGAGTAGAGGAGTGCCCTTGTGACCGTTAACGCTGTGCATGCATGTTGGCGACGCCGCATCCAGGACTGGGTCTGCAATCCGTCAGGTCCCATCGAGTGAGCTGGGAGTTGACAGGCATGCAAGTTTAACTGTTGACATTGGCTTCATAAACTGCGGTACCATGCCTTTTTGCAGGTCAACCGCGCTCTAGTGATGCCTTGAAACGAAATTATACCCTTATCTGCGTGACCTATCTCATGAAATGTTGGCTGAAATTCTGAAATGCGTTTTTGATTAGGAAGGATTACTTGGTCGCGGTTGGGATACTGATTATCTTAAGGCATACTCTTATAACATTTTGGACTCGGCAGGATGTCGGCTTTTAAATGCACTTCTGTTCAATCTCCTTTAGAAACCGTGCTCGGTAAAAAATGACTACTTAAGTAGCATGCATTTTTCCCATTGATTTTCGATGGTCTTGGAAATTCAAATATATTTTATAGAAACCACAGACAAAAATATGTTTTCTTTCAGTCAATCAATAGAAAATCACGTCTTCTTTATATTTTATACTTAAGGAAGGAGCATAATTAGGTTTTTAAAAAGTTTCTAATTATGAGACTTTTAAGACCGCGATATGTTCATGCACATAGCATCGTACCTGGCCGTTTACCACTGCTCCTCATGAAATGTACGACATGGTCCGCATCCATTGCAAAATTTTATGGTCCCTGTATGATATCTCTTAAATGGCATAGAAAAATATGTAATTTTCTTTACGCGGAACGCATGCACCTTGTAGATTGAAATCACTAAGCGCTTATGCAACGAATGATAAGGCTCCAAATGTTTCGGCAATTAGAAAATTTTTTAAAAACCTAATTATATTCCTTTCTTAAGTATAAAATATAAAGAAGACGTGATTCTCTATTGATTGACTAAAAGAAAGCATATTTTTGTTTACGGTTTCTATAAAATATATGTGAATTTCCAAGACCATCGAAAATCAGTGGGAAAAATGCATGCTACTTAAGTAGTCATTTTTTGCCGAGCACGCTTTCTACAGGAGATTGAACAGAAGGGCATTTAAAAGCCGACATCCTGCCGAGTCCAAAATGTTATAAGAGTATGCCTTACAATAATCAGTATCACAACCGCGACCAAGTAATCCTTCCTAATGGAAAACGCATTTCAAAATTTCAGCCAACATTTCATGTGATAGATCACGCACTGTATTTCGACATGCCAGGTGGGTTCTAGGGAACAGCGGCCGTGCCATGAACCTACTCCTTTCGGACATAAGGAAGAAATTCGCTAAGCAAAGCCCACACTGGTCAACTGACGGTGTATGCACTTGGGCGCTGGTAGAGGCAGGACTCGAACGCCTCGCGTTCTCTCAACCATTTGCTAAAAGCTGAGCCTCATTTTCTACAGGCCTGCTTGGCAGCCACCCTCGGGATGCCGATATATCCAAACTTGACAAGCCCGCAAGATGTCAGTTTATCAAGGAATTACATAAGCAAAATTTGCCACAAATATACACCCCTCCCCCCACCCCAGCAGTGTCGCATCAGAGATCAAGTACACCCGTCGAACTTAAAGATGAACAGTTCTCGCAGTCCGTATTCATGTACATATGTGACAAGTGTACTACACCCTACCCCCCCCCCCAAGTTGCTATTGGCGGACTTTTGGATTTGAGCCGTCATTTTTTCATGCCTTCTATTCAAGTAGCATTCATCTTACTTGTACATCAGTTGGCCTATTCTACTCCCCGTATATTGACTTTTATCCACTTTGTTTGTCTGAACAAGTATGAGGTCATATGTACGCCATGCTGGCGCCGTTTCGAAGGAAATAAAATCTGGTGCAAATTTTGCACCGAATTCACCAAAGATTGTCAGTGATGCAGCCAACTGCTGTTTGCGAGGGACAGACCATACTTATCCACGGTACATGGAAGGTGTTTTTGCTGGGAATTTCAGAAGGTACTTTTAAAACAGAGCAGCTTTTCATTCTGTCACCCGCCGAGGATATGCGCTTCCAATAGAAGCGAAGGAACGAATCCCAGGAAGCAGCCTTGAAAAGGGAAACACGATCGCTGGGACAAGAGCTTTATTAGCCTGACGTTTAGAATTCCTGTTCGGACACAGCATCAGAGACAAAAGCAGATACGGGTGCATACGGTAGCATGGCGACTGCATCCGATAAATACTGCAGTTCCTTGTGCATGAACCACCCGTGTCTGCTCTTGTTTCTGAACAGGAATCGTTCTTGTCCCAGCGATCGTGTCTCCTTCACGGTATGCGCTTCGCTGTCAGCCGCCCTTGAATCTCCCCACACCCCTGTCCCGCCTCCCGCAGCCCCTTTCCCCATCCACTCCGGAGAACGTCGGACCAGTTGGGTGGTCGCGAAGATGGGGGGGGGGGGTTGGCGATACGGGCGATGACAGATGTCCCGCCTGCAGTGCTAGATATTTGCTCACGGAAGCTCCGAAAACTGAGTACGACGTCAGTACCTGTGGGTCCGCATAAGCACCTTGATCTATGTCGGCGAAAAGGAGAGAAAGCAATAATACTAATAGAGATGACGGCGGTCGCGGCGGCTGAGAGGTTTCAGCAGTCGTATGCAGACTAAAAGAGCACGGAACGAAAGGAACTGGGAGCAGGGCTGCAGGACAGACCAATCGTTAGGTAAGAGGGATCATGACGTTCAAGTGAACATTTGAGAGCTTCAGTGAAATCGACCAAGGCGTGGGTTCGGGCGAGACAAGAAGCGAAGCGTCTGGCATGGAATGCAGCATAAATGTGAAATCAACAAAAATGACAGGGTTCACAGTAATTGGGTTCGACATATGGCGACGGCAAGTATTTGAAGTTCAGTGGGACGCTTTCACCAGCATCTGTGAACGTACCGAAGCGGGTCTGTCTGTCATCGCAGTTGCGGACATGCGTCAAAGACATCAGTTTCAGAACCAGTGTTCTGCTGTTCCGTGTCTTTAGAACACATTGATCGTCTCTACGAACTCACTCGTCCCTAGGAGCCTCACTCGAGTCCAAATAGCAACCGCACAGCGACGCATGATATAGGCAGAATTGTATTACCGATAAAGACGAGGGGGACTGAAATGGCCACTTCTGGCTTATCAGCCGTCGTCAGCCAGTCATACCCAACCCCGAAGTGTGGAACACCTGCGGCTTGATTCCGCGACCTCTTATTTATACCATTGTCTATTCCCAATCGCAACCGACAAGAAAACGAACCCGTGGCTAATTAGTTAGAGGCGTTGGACTTCTAACTAACAGGTCGGTTCTTGTCGGTTTCGATCGGGAATATACAATATAACATACAGGAACGGAATCATTAATGGAAAGAGGATGGTTGCTTCCGATGGCCCCTACCTCTCGAAGGATTTGTCACTCTGGCGCCAGTCGGTATTCCGATCTTCGTGAACATCAGTCTCAGACGGACGTCCGTCGCTCTGGTTGTAGTCTGCCTAAGTAGTGTACTCCTTAATCGAGCCATTTCGTCTAGGCCAGGTGTCGTAAAGGTTTTCCCCCTCTGGATATGATATGCGAAATTTTGGTCTTGTGGACACGTCTAAAATTGATTACCTCTTGTTTGACCGATTCCCACTGCATTTAAAGAGGTAACAGTGACAGTTCGGCCATCGCATTGGACAATGTCCCTTGTGCGCTCCACAGCAAGCTGAAGCAGGCACGGCGACTTGCATGTGGACTAGTTTGTAATGAGGGTAGACTTGCGCAGAATCTACCACACTCTCCCCTCCCCCCAGTCCCGCTTGGAGCCGGTGTCAAGAGATAGACAAGGAGATCGGAGTTGGCTGGCGCGGCCGGACCCGCACCTAGGCGACCCGATCCACACTCCCTGCTCCACAGCAAACACTTGACCAGGATTTTGACCAACAACAGCACAACAGCAGACGAGGATGATTGGACAGCCGTGCCCATGACCTGTATACCCAGCGGGAACGCTAGCGCATCCGCCGGCAGGGAATCAGGTGTCAGCGAACTGCCAGTGCATACCAGGCTGTGAGGGCCAAGGGTTGCTGAATCGTGGCATAGCAGACGCATACAAACCCTAGGGTAAGTACTAATAGCTCCATATGGCGGCCCATTTGACAGTAGTCGACTGACGATACACAGCGTCCTAATTAGCGTTAGGTTTTTGTGAGAGATGGGGTAAACACTGTTTGTCCCGAAACTCGGTCGATGGACTCAGCAGCCGTCAGAACGCTGTGTTTCTCTCGGACCGGGAACATCAGGCCTTGAGCTTAGGCTTCCCTGGCCGGTTTGACGAGTAATTCTTTAAATATGTCAGACGAACTTCGGGTAGCTCAGGCTTCCTCGTACTTGAGTCGTTTGTCGAAGTACCACAGAACTACCTAGAAAAAGGGGCGGCAGGTACTATACACTAATGAGTCCAAAGATGATGAATTCTGAAAAATGTTTCATGTAACTGGCATAATTTTATTTTTTAGAAGACTGCAAAAAGCGAAGAATCTCAGACATCCAGTAGGCATGCGTCAAAAAGCCATCGTCACTATAATGCGTCTTGAAAAGGAGGGATGGCTCGCAGGAACAGATTTGGGGATATTGTCGGCGTTTCGGGAATGTTGGTTGGCTCACCACTGGGAAGCTGTCACCCTTGATCCATCACCTGTTCGAACATGACCGCGCGACTGTCTCTGATGATGGGTTGGAGCGAGAATCCGAAACGTCAGTCGAATAGAATTCATACTCCGGCGGTCGCAACTTTTTATTCTGCTTTTTTTGTGAAAACGTTACTCAGTACTCATTTGAGCGAGCACAAATAGAAGAAAGTGACTTTTGGGCCGCCTTGTATTCATGCAAACTTTCGAATCAAGACCGGAAAGGAGTTGTTCGAGGTTGGTGCATTGCAGTCTGTGGAAAATCGGAATGTGAAGGCACTGAACCCCTCATAGCTGTGTCAGACAGTGACGCGATATCCGCGAAACACGCGCATCTGGGCTTTGAGCTAGTATGTGTGCCATCAGTACGGTAAATAATATAATATGTGAAAACTACTGGCTACCTGTTGGCGGTTGCTGAATATTACGCGGCTTTTCTGCTGAAACTGGTGGATTCCGGTGCGAATATTCAAATAAGCCTTCATACTGAGTCTGCGAATTTTAGTTCCGACTGATCCATCATCCCGATAGCGGAGCGCGCACCGATCGCGTTACCGAACTCACTCGTCCCCACCGCGCAATCGACAAGACAATGAGCCCGTGTGGCTCAATGTTTAGGACCTTGGACTACTGACGAATAGGGTGTTAGTTCGAGCTTTGGGTGTTGCATACCTCGGAGTTGGGTATGGCTGGAAAGCCTGAAGCGGCCATCCCAGTATCCTTAGCATCTGTCGATAATGCTGTTCTGCGCTACTGCAAGTTAATGCATTACTTTCTGTGGGGGGGGGGGATTTAAAAGGCTGAAATTTAAAACCTGGAGTATCTACCAAAAAGCACATAGCGAACACCGGATGACCCATTGATGAGCCGAATCCCTCGCAGCTGCGCCATGAAACGGCAGGATATCGGCAAAACACGCGTGTATGGGCTTTTAGCTAGTACCTTTGATAAATCGTGCAAGCGTCAGATTCTCCTCTGGGGAGCCAGGATGCCTATGACTGCACACCTAAGAGCCCTCGCTTTCCTCCCCCTCCTCGCCGGGATACCATGCATTGCGCAACGTGAAAATTACAATGAAGAGTTATACATAGATGTTTTGGCAGATTTTGAATAATTCATATTCACCCAACTGTGAAAAACTCGGCGCCTTGGTGGGATTCGAACCCACGCAGTAAGGAGGAAGGCTTTAGTACAGCCAACGCTCTAACCACCTAAGTTACGAGGCCCCGCCGGACGACTCGAGCCTGGTAGTCATCTGGTAGATTCTAGGTGAATTACTTAGGAAATCCTGCTCGGGCAGTCAACTTACTTCATCAGATTTGGTGGATTCCAGACGTTGCAGTAGGTTGGGCGGGCAACTTGACCCAACTGTGATTAAATTCGTGTCCTCCGGCGGGGTCTCGTAGCTCAAGTGGTCAGAGCGTTGGCTGTGCTAAAGCCTTCTCCTTACTGCGTGGGTTCGAATCCTACCGAGGCGCCGAGTTTTTCACAGTTAGGTCAATATGAATGAAGAGTTAGGAAATTACAGGCAGGACCGTCGTCCTCCATCTTGTAAGATTGTTCACTTTCGTGTTCCGCACTTCTGATGACTCCGTCAATTTTCCAAGGACGAAGCCTGTCGCTCCAACTTTTCGGAACAGTGAAAAAGCCTAACTTGACGCAGGTGCCTATTTTTCACTCGTCTTGTCCAAAACAAACTGAGGCGGAGAAGTAGTAGGCATGGTTAACTAGCAGGGATTCGGATTATCAGTGGGTCCCTTAGCGTTCCCATATGTGTTATCTGGTACACACTCCAGTTTTCAGTGTTGTCGTTTTTAACTTGCTCGAAAATTAATGTTTGAAGTAAGAGAAAAATTCGGTAATATGTGATTATGTATACCCATCTGATGGACACAGTAATGTTGGGGTTGGGGTTGGAGTTGGGGTTAGGGGTTAGGGCAACTATATACCACTCAAAAGTACAACCGCGCATTCCCAATGACATTTCTTTTGCATACAACTACTTGACCTCATCGCCTATGCGCTCCCCGACCCCGCCTGTATAAACCCCTATTACCACCGGTCCCGTATTACAGGTGGCTGGCGTTTGTTTACTTCAGGTGGGACTACATAACCACATCTGACCAAAATTCTTCGGTATAAACATTTCGCAGATTCCTCCTGAGAGTTAAAAGGATTATCTGAGTCGAAAGTCACCAGCATAAGCAGAATAGCCACGTAGTTTTAAGAAACGCAAAAGTTACAGTTCGTCCCGATGCCTACCGTAGCGAGGTGAGAGCTGGCATGATGATTTGCGCTTGATTTAGTTTGCCGTTATAGAGGACTTGCGTAGCATCCAGCACACCTTCTCTTCCTCCCCTACCTGGACCCAGTGTTAAGACAGAGTCAAGAAGTCCGGAGACAGGAGAGGACGTAGGTGGCTGGCAAGATGAAAACCCACACCTAGACGTACCACCGCACTCCCTGGTCCACAACAGGCAGTTGGCCAGGATTTTCAACAATAAGTATGAGGACAGCACGGATCCAAGCTTACACATTATATTTTTAAGGAAATTGAAAAGCCCGATATGCTGGCTTGATACTACTTATTATGTATCTGGTATGTTATATGAAGGATCGGGATTACGTTTACGGTTATTTCGAGAGGTACGGGCACAATTGCTTGCTGGTGTTGGTGATGGGCTTAAGATTAAAAATATGCTTGAAGTTACTGCTATGCTTTAAGTTGGGAATTGGGTCTGAGGATATGTTCAGGACTAGGGGGTTAAATTGCCGGCGGATCCGTCTCAGGGAGTAAGTATCCCCGTATTGCAGGCGACTGAGCGTCATGTTCTGGGGGAAATGGGGACTGGGGTTAGGTTTAGGGTTGTGGTTACGCTAGGAGTTAGGATTGCGGTTAGCTTTTGGGTTGGGGGGTAGTTTTTAGGAGAGTTAAAACTAGGGCTAAAGTTTAGACACAGAAATTGTCCCCTTCTTAGAATTTGGCACAAGACCACTTGTACCCGGACCCGTCTTGCTGTCAGACTACCCCGATGAAAACTACTCCAGCGTGATGCTTAATATGACTAATCAGAGATGAGAGAGAGAGAGAGAGAGAGAGAGAGAGAGAGAGAGGAATTGAGTCCACGGTCCAAAGGGCATAGCTTTAAGCTCAACGGCCAGTTGGTCCTAGGTTCGAACCGCAGTGTGGGGTTAGATCCCCGTTGCCTGACGAAGGTCCGTAAGACCTAGATGGTTACTCAACCCCCTAGTTGTTCAACAACAGTCCTCGCCGCTGTGTGCCCGTTTGCGATCACACCAGGCTTGAAGGTTAGAGCACAACGGATCGCGAGCATTTCGCCCGGCATGTGGACCAAACTGATGGATGCAGATTTACTGAATACTAAAGCCACATGCCAGACTGCGAGTTTTTTGTGTATATAGATTAATTTCTACCGCAGTGGAGGCAGCTCTCGTGGGGGACAGAGACTACTGCCTGCATGTTGCTCAAAGTGCTGAAATTAACACATAGCCAGAAGCATAATAACCACCACCACCACCGCCACCACCACCACCATCACCACCACCACCACCACTATCATCATCAACACCATCGTCGTCGTCGTCGTCGTCGTCGTCGGCATCATCATCATCATCGTCGTCGTCGTCGTCGTCGTCATCATCATCATCATCATCATCAGCAACAACAACAAAAACACCATCAGCGGCAGCATCATCGGTCGCCTCCACTGTTCACGGCCTTCGCCAAACGACGAAGGGCTTTGTCTTTTTCGCCCCTCCTGTTTGTCTGCTTTTCACCCATTTCGTCAAAAAAGGCTCGGCGTAGGCCACGTGGACGGTCGGACGGATGTGGATAGAGGAGGATGAAACGAACTCGGGGACCTCGCTTAGCTTTCACTCACCCCCCCCCGCACCAACATTTCTACTCCTCGTCCTCAATTAGCCGGCTGTCCTCAACTGCCACTGCGGAATATGACGGGACGCCGTAATAAAGGCTCGGTGATCCGCATGAGAGACCTCGGATGATGACAGATGAGGCAATTAACCAATCTACTTGTCCCACTGGTCGACGAGGCGACGATCAAAATAGGCAGACTCGACAACCACCTTGTGGGCAATATAATGGCCTCTATTGACACCCGTCCCACAGGTGCCAGCAATAAGGGCGACCACGTGAGTCGCACCGTCATCGGTCCCCTTCCTGACCCCCCCCCCCTCCCCCTCGTGGGCGCGCGCTCTCAGGCCGACCAGATCGTGCAACGTGGCCGCAACTCGAGCAATCCTTTTTTTGATTCGCTGTTGGGACCGTCTGGTGGGGCCGTTAAGGCCCACCCATGCGCACTTATGCGACAGTCCAACCGTTGGGGTTGACGACACCTCACGGAGTGCTCGCAACACCGGTGACTTGCATGTTAAATAGTTCATAGTGACAGAATGGTATTACCGACAAAGACAAGGGAGACTGGAATGGCCATTTCTGGCTTATTAGCCGTCGTCAGCCAGCCATACCCAAGCCCGAAGTGTGGAACACCCGAGCCTCGAACTCGCGACCTGTTGGTTTGGAAGTCCACGCCTCTACCCACCGGGCCACGAGCCCGTTGCCCTGTCGGTTTTCGATCGGGAATATACAATGTTAGTTCATAGTGAGGTGGACTTCCGTAGCACCTACCATACACACTCTCTTCCCTCACCCAAGAGGCTACGATGGCAAAACAATGTCGAAGCCAGTGGAGGTAGGTGTGGGCGTGGCGTCCGACAAAGTTAGACAACTCCTCTACACCTACCATACACACGACCTGGTTCCCATTACATTTGCCGGACTTTCATGGGGGCGACTAGAATTTCACATGCGTGTGAATGCCCCTAAAGGTTGAATCAGGAAGGAGCCGTCGCAGCCTGCCTTTCTTTCCCGAGAACAGCCTACTTGTCCCGTCAATTGGCAACCATCTTAACTACGACCGATAGCACGTCTTGATAGATTCCAGCGCACCAAACTTATTATTAGTGAGGAATGCGCTGGTGTGCCGTAAGAATGGATTCTCTAGTGTCGGTCCCACTTCCAAGGGGCGGGGGGTGGGATTAAGCACAGTGACTGGTGCAGTGTAAAGGCCTCCATACGCCTAAGGAGTGCCACTAAACCCTGGTACAGCAGTGGTTGTCAGCTTGCATGGATTCAGCGCGACACCATAAATGCCCGCCGTGAGCCCTTGCTTTTGATCCAGCAACCCGCTGTGGGTTCAAGAGGCGTCTGTCGAAAGTTCGGTCGTCACGGAAGGCAAAGTCCACGGTGATCCTTGCGGAGTGGGCGCAGTAGCGGAGATTTGCGCGTGAATCGGCTTATAGCGGGGTGGACTTTCGTCGCATCTGCTGCAAGCACTCTGTCCTCCCCTACCGCCTTGTTGCGTTGGCAGACAATGATAGGGGCGCTCACCGATCGTTCTTACGGAACTCACTCGTTCCGTTGTGCCTTACGGGCTTTCTCTTGAGCCCCGCCAGCAGCCTCACAGCCGAGCGTAATATAGGCAAAATAGGATTACCGACAAAGACAAGGAAGACTGGAATGACCATTTCTGGCTTATTAGCCTTCGTCGGCCAGTCATAGCCAACCCCGAAATTTGGAACAACTGGGGCTCGATTCCGCGACCTGTTGGTTGGAAGTCCAACTCCTCTAATCAATGGGCCACTGGCTAGTTGTCCTGTCGGTTGTGACCGGGACGTTGGACTTCTAACCAACAGGTCGTGGGATCGAGGTCCAGGTGCTCCACACTTCGAGGTTGGCCACGACTGGCTCATGACGGCTAATAAGCCAGAAATGGCCAGTCCAGTCTCCCTTGTCTTTGTCGGTAATACCATACTGCCTATATCATGCGCCGCTGCGCGGCTGCTGGTTGGGCTCGAGAGAGGGAGCCCGTAAGGCACAACGGGACGAGTGAGTTCCGTAGAAACAATCAGTGAGCGCCCCTCTACCACTGTATATTTCTCATCGCAACCGACAGGAAAACGAACCCGTGGTTCAGTGGCTCTTAACTAGGAGGTCGCGGGATCGAGTCCCGGGTGCTCCGCACTTCGAGGTTGGCTATGACTGGCTGACGACGGCTAATAAGCCAGAAATGACCAGTCCAGTGTCCCTTGTCTTTGTCAGTCATGCTATTCTGTCTGGCAGACAATGTCAACAAGACCGGGGACAGGCTAGGGTATCTACTGCATACGCAGGCTTGTGAAGAAGCAGCCGCATCCACAAACGAGCTCGGACTGGTAGCGGACCAGCACATTACGAGGTCATGGGCCGCCCAGTCTGCGTGGGTGTGCCATGGTAACAAAAAGTACTATGAGCAGTCTGCGCTACATCCATGTAGACAGTGCCCGCTGCGCGTGACTGGGGGGGAGGGCACTGTCAGTTCCTCCTAGCACCAGTATGGCGACTCCGAGGGTTTTCCGCACAAAGCTCGCACACGTCCTGGCTGCGACGCGTTTGGTGTGGACGCGTCCGCTATATCTCATCTGGGTTGGACAACAAATAGGTCCGTCAACAGGTTGCTATTACCCCCCCCCCTCCCCCCGAAAAAGGAGGACCGCCCACGATATTCTCAACTGTGGAGATCAGCAAGCGGCTACAGAAAGCCCACACAAGACCACAAATTTACACTGGAGGGGGGTAATGGTTATATATTCTTGTTGCATTTTTACTGCCTAACCGGGAATTGAAGGGCTGGAGTTTCATTATGTCAAGGATATTGGCTAAAAGCGATTGCATCTCAGGCATTTTCCGCGCGAATATCCATTCTTTATTGTTTTTTCAGTTTGTTTTTAATGGACAGTAGACTACACTACCTAAGCTGTCGAACACAAACAAATGCAACAATTTTGGTGTTATTTTCCGGCTTCTCCTGGGTCGACGTGGAATCGCACCCTGTAAATTGAAAAAAAGCAACCTACCAAGGAAAAGCCATGTACAGTAGCCACGCTTATAGTTTTCCTTTTCATTTTTGAAAACTTTGTTTGTTCTTACAGTTACAGTCTGGTATCTAATCAGATGTTCCACTAGCATGTGTCATCTTACCAGTGTTTTCCGGGAGCATATTTTACCCCATAAATAAGCAGAACTATGATTCAGTACAGATCAGTTAGCCCTTGCAGGCACATTTAAGGGCAGACAACTTAAACGGTCGGTCAAGTCTATGTGTTAATTCACTAATAAGCAGTTTCAGTGACTAAATGGCCGAGCCTAAAATCATGCAGCTAACTACACGGTGCTGCCAGTAGCATCGGTCGCATTCCACAACCATCGCCTCGTCAAAAGTCTGAAGTGAGTGTTTTAATGAGTGTCTTTTTCCCTTTGCGCGCGTCTCAAGGGTTACGATTGAATCCGAACGGACTTCGATCATTTATAGCATTTCGGCCGAGGAATCGTGAGATTTCAGTTCTCTCCTGAAGAAAAGGACTAGAGAGAGAGAGGGAGCGAAAGAGACGGGCTGGTACATCCTGATACTTACGACACGTCGTTCTTAGAAGCAGGACGCCAAACGGCGGCCATGGGGTAGCTTCTATGGAACCTTTGGTTGGTGAACGAAATACCTACGGCGAGCACAAGTTTGCGTATACTCTGGGCGAAATCGTGTGCGATAGTAAGAGACTGTTAAGGAATGTAACGCGGTTATCCACTGTGGCTGATGGACTTCGGTCCAAATATTCATACATAAAAACTTCGGTCTGGGCCTATAGACCCTAAATATGCTGATCTACTCCAAGTTCTCAGTTAATTTCTAAGAAAATTAAAAAGCAACAATTTCTAACTTGGAGTATCTGCCAGAAAGCAGACAGGGAATTCTGGGGGAACCACTGATGAGCCGAACCCCTCGCAGCTGTGTCATGCAGCGGCAGAATATCGGCGAAACAGGCGTGTATGGCCGCCCAAATATTCGTGCAAAAATTATTTGGTCTGAGCCTATAGACCTTAAATATACTGACCTATTCCAAGTTCTCAGTGGATTTCTAAGGAAATTGAAAAGCAACAATAAGAGACTGTGTGATGCTCAAGACAGAGTGTGTCAACGTCACCGATTTTTCGATCGTCCTGTCACGTCGGTGCATCTTACCTCACCGATGATAACTTGGTCGTCGCTGCGCGTGGCATGATGGTTAGTCATAGGTGAAAAGTTGAGGTGCCTGTAGAAACGCACGTTTTTTTCACTCGGCCCTCCCTTTGACGCCTTTTGCATCAAAAGACACCAGCAAGGCCGTCAGTTAAGGATTTACTTCGCAGAGGACACTTTCCGAGACGGTGTCGTGAGGAGACTGAGTCGAGCCCGGACTGGACACTCTGATATCTTAAACGCCTGGATTCATAGAACATCCACCTTTAAAACGTCTTGGGCAACAAAGAGCATCTAATCGGTGCTGTAGTTTGCAAGTATGACCGGCAATACACTTCCCCGTTGCTAATTTATTTACTCGAAATTACCGACACTTTTTGCATTCCGGATCATGCCGAGTACAGATTTTAACGCGAGCCGGCTTCCTGTCCAAGGAGAAGACGCCCAGGTTTGCAGATAGCCCGTCTGATGACTGATTTGCGTTTCTCAACACAATTATATTACAAAGGTCTCAGGCTCTAACTCAGGGTACTTTGGTGTTCTCTCGCTGGGCGCCTGAATGAACCCCATAGATGGCAACAGGACTGCCTTAACCTTGCTTCTTGTACTTGGACATATAACATTTTAAACATTACCTGGTCAAAACTGGGTACTAATCTACCCGTTCCTGCTTCTTTCAGGCGATAAAAGGCCATTAGTAAACACGGTAACCGGACCTACAATACGGGTACCGATCCACGAGTGAAGCTCTCATTGCTTTGTCCGTGGTGTTGGGTCCTATAAACATATTGTCTGGCTGAGTAAATACGACTGAAGGAGCCCTTTATGATTAATCAACTCACTCAGTGGTCAATGGAAGGCGCAATCGGCTTTCAGCAGACTCTGTGTTGGGGTTGTGAATGATTGCACAGCTTATTGTCTCATCCGCTAGCCACACCACCGTTTCCTTCCCTCTCGCCCCACAACCCTCATTGTTAATTAGGCCGCGGGAGACTGTTCGCTACTGTCGGAGTGATTTACCATTAAGCCTCCCCCCCTATTGAGACAGTCCATCCAGTCTTCACTCTTTCTCCCACACGCCCCTGGGGGCTAATGATTCGGGTCAGGTCGCCAGAACTCTGTTGCCAGGCTACTTGGTGCGACAGCAACCGACGGAAACGGCAAACGCCTCACGCTTCTGAGAGAGGAACACATCAGTCCTTTTCGACGCGTGGGGCTCTCAGCAGTCGACCACCCCCTCTTCTCCTCTTTCGGCAAGCCTCTCGTCCCCCGACAGACTCCGAACTTCGACGCCGCACATTATCATATTCGACCTCACGATGGCGGCAGTGGTGGTGGTGGTGGTGGTGACGGGGTGGGGGGAGGGGGCATGAAACACGTCATGAGGCTGAGAGTGGAGATATGGCAACCGCAACTCTCCTGATTACGGGCTTAAGTGCGCTCGTACTTTACTGGCTGCCAGTGAATAGAAGCCACGTGTGTTGGTAATTGAAAATCCCCGGTTCCACGACAATTCCTTCCTCTTCCGTCAGGTCACCAACGTGCCAGTCCACTTCAGTCCCCACTAGAGGCCAGACTTTTCACGCCGGAGCAGGAGGTTACAGCTTTTTTCTTCCACTGCGGCAACAGCGATACGAAAATGGAGTTCAGGCAGTCATAAAATCAAAGACAAGACGGGTTGGTTACTTGCCGGAGCCGAATCTACATGCTCATGCAGAAGAGCATAGTTGGCGGTGATTTACTTATCTTCTTTTGTCTCTGATGATGGATTCGAGCAGGAATCCGAAACGTCAGGTGAATAAAGCTCATGTCCCAACGATCGTGTCTCCTTCTGCACGGCTGCTTCCTGGGTCTCGTCTCTTCGCTTCTATTAGAAACGACTGTCTCGGACAATGCCTGGAAAATAAGGATCAGTATGGCGATATCAGCCGTGAAATGACGATGAGGTGTTGGTCAGTGCGTTGGGACAGCAGTCTGCGCATTTCCCCGCAGATAACCTTTCTACTTCTCTAACAGATATGCTCGAAGTGCGTTTAGGGAGTTCGAGCATGCGCCCCCGACATGGGCTTCCCGATGCTGGATTTAATTATTAGGAACTGTTCGGGTAAATATGCAGACTACACTTGGTACCTTATTTGTTGTGAGGTATCACCGGGAACTGGCTTCGAAAGTCGAACTCCTCTACATCACCATCCAGTCTGCTTGTTGATAAGAATATGGAGTTCAGGCAGTCATAAAATCAAAGGCAAGGCGGGTTGGTTACTTGCCGGAGCCGAATTCACATGCTCAGGTGGTGATTTAGTTGCGTCTGTATCAAACTGTTTACCCAGAGTTTCGTTTAGAAATAAAAGCATTCAGTTAGTTGAAGCAAACGGACTGATAAGCCCTGAGTATGAAGTCGTGAGGCCTTTAGCAATTGGGGTATTGAATGTACTCCGACTCCCACAACCACCAGACCAAACTCCGATTAACAGGCGATGCGGGGAACACCAGAAAGGGGGATTTATTCTGTACAGAACCGTGCCCTCTAGCAAGACCAGGGCGTGTGCTGGCGCTATTCGGTCAGGTCTGAGAGGCAGTGCGTCTAGGTGGTCTGCTGCTTCTATAGGCTTGCCGCAGCGAGTTCCAGGGCTTCGTGTCCTAGTCCGCCTGCATTGTGGCATGTAAGTTGTGGGTCGCTGTGACCGCCTGGAATGCTGTGCACGTGTCTGTTTTGCGGTCAGCCCAGGCAATCGATACCTCAGAGCACCTGGAGGTGTATGTAGGGAAAGTGGATGACCTTGGAACGGCAAGACGTTGAGAAAAGATGCTTCATGCCATCTAGTCCCTCGAACCAGTGGCTGGAAGCTCGATTTCATCCGACAGCAATCCTTCTTCCGTCGCGCCAGCCCAAACTACCCACAGGTGAATACCTCGTTGGCATTCCGCATTCTGTGATTTGAATACCAACATTCCTTTACAAACCTTTGATGAGCGAATCATTTATCGTCTGTGGCAACTGTTGAACCCTGCCATTCACGCTATTCCGCGTATGTTAACCAGGGATACGATGTGAAATTTAGCGCCCGGATCATCCTCATCCTCATCAACACCATCGCCGTCGTCATCATTGTGGGTAGCTTCCCAGTTGAACTTACATCATATTGTGACATCTTGAAACTTCAGCATGTAGCATACGGTTCGTCCTCGCCGCGGTACCCTATTCAACACAAAGTTGAGGATGCAGAAGGCTGTTATCCTGACAACGACCTTGTGCGTCCGGAAGAATGCTGAAGGTCAAGTAGCAGGAAACAATCTCCGGCACTGAGATCCCGCATACAACGGATTTCCTTGGTATTCATGCCTGCTAAAGCAGATGCAACTACGATGGGGCGGTCACATAGTGGGGATGGACAATGAACACCCGCCCAAGGGGCTATCCTATGGCGACTTAGTTACGGGTGCTCGCAGACAAGCGATCAATAACGTCGCCACAAAAACACTTTAAATACTTCTGCCGAGTACCTGTAAATCAATCCGAGACCTTGGAGGAGCTCGCTGATGATTGACAGGCATGGTGCACTGCTGTAAAGATGGCGGCCGCTGCCAATGCAAAGGTAGTGGTCTCCAAAGCTCAGTATGTACTACGGACAAATTATGTCAGCACTCCACGGAAGCGAAGAGACGAGTCCCAGGAAACAGTCGTGAAGAAGGGGACACGACCACTGGGACAAGAACTTTATTAGCCCGGCGTTTTGGATCCTCACTCGAATTCATCAACACGCCGATTTTTGGAGTCCGTCCTTAAGTATAAGTCACACACACACACATCAGGTGACCTGACTCACGGGATATGAGCTGAAATTGCGAAATGTGATTTTGGTTAGAAAGGACTATCTGGGTGGGGTTGTAATATTGAGTAGCACGCGGCAGAATTATCACCCCAGGATGCTGGCTTTTGTGAATGCACTTCTCACCGGTCACTCGCGAGAATTAAATTCTCCGTGTGGATGTTTCTAGTGGTTTACGATGCTCTCGTAAATTCAAACAAATTTTAGGCAAGACGTGGACAAGAACACCCCAATGAACTCGTTTCGAAGAAAAGCGTGTGTTATACGGATTTTCTAATCGAGAAAGGGCATTTTGACGCTCAAAAGCGTGCAATTGTGAGGGTTTTGAAAGGAGTGAAGTGTCTATTTAAATACCATCGTATCGGTACGTTGATTAAGGCTGATTATGAACTATACGACGTGGCCCATATGCATTGCACGATTTTGGTAGTCCTCTATGGTTCCTTCTTAGTGGCAGAGAGTAAAGAATAATTTTTCTTGAATGGAAAGTGTACAGTATGTAGTTTAGAAACCATAGACGCATGCGCAACGGCAGGGACCGGGTACGAGAATGCGAACCTCCCTCCCCCCCGTACTACAAGTGGCATTGCGCTAAATTCCAGCAAGAGTGCCCATTCCTGTGTCCTAACCTTAACCCCTAGCCCCATCCTTACCTGAACATAGGCGCAAGGTCGTCCGTGCTACGGGGAAGGGGCATATTCCTGTGCCCTACCGAGTAGAAAATGTGGCAACGTAGGCTTCTATGAGTACACGAAAGCATACTTTTTTGCCTGCTCTCTATAAAATGTGCTTACAGTTACAGAGGCACAGAAATTCAATAGAAAATGTACATTATGTAAGCAATCATTTTCGGCGGCTGCGACTACCGCAGGTGGTCAGACAGACGTGTACTCAAAAGCCGGCATCCCCCAAGCGACTGGAATATCTCTGGATTATGTGCTGCATGATAATTAATAGTGCAACGCCACCTAATTAATCCTCTCGAATAGGAGTCATGTTTCAGATGAGTAACGTCGTTTTCTGTAACTAGGTGACTGCCGGAACGATGAGGCAGGTGTTCAGTACTTTTTATTAGCATGAGAAGTGCCACTGCGTGGGTGGGCAACAATGGGATGGCGGCTCAAACGCCCACGCGGGGCCAGTACATTGAGGACCGTCAGGACAATGCAGCCGAGTAGGATAGATGGGCTTGAGTGCGGTGCCTCGGACGAAAAAGACTAAGGGGGGCAAGCAGCTGAATCGGCGTTAGTGCCGAGACTGACTGAACAAATGCCCGCCACCTGAGAAGGCGGAATGGTCCGACGAAATACTGACGTCTCGGGGAGCTTGGTCGGCTCACTACTGACAAATCACAGAATGCGAACAGAAATTCAAATGACTTACCGAGCTAGTCGGCACTGAACTGAACGATTTTCGTCCTGTTCCACAATCTCAGACTTTTGATGGATGGCTGATGAGCTTAAGAACTAGGAGACACGATTGCTGAAACAAGGGTTTTATTCCCCTGACGTTTCAGATTCCTGCTCGAGCCCATCACCAGAGGCAGTAGCAGATACGGGTGTTTCATGCACAAGGAGCTGCAGTATTTATGGGATGCAGTCGCCAGGCTACCGCATACCTATGAATATTCACGGCCCTCCCCCCTCATCAGGGATCGTTGCACTTGGTGTGTTGACTGTTTGATAACCGACATTCGTGTCGTTAATCGTAGCAATTCCATCACGAGCGCTTGATGTTGATGGAATGAGAGCTCGACCATCTGACCCACCGACCCTGCCGTTGGGACCAGTGTCCGCCTGTGCGTCCCCCGCGAAGCTAATTACTCCGCCTAAGCGGGGGACAACCGTGATTTTTCATAGGTATGCGGTAGCATAGAGACTGTTCCTGTACATTCTGCAGCGCCTTGTGCACGGACTACCCGTATCTGCTGTTGTCTCTAATTATGGGTTTGAACAGGAATCCGAAACGTCAGGCGAAAAAAGCCCTTTTCCGTGTCTCCTTCTTCATGCAAGCGCTCAATCCCCGTCATCGAGCGCAGGTTGACCTTGCTGGCCAGCTTGGGACCCAACGCAATGTCACCTGAAACACCGTCACTGTGGCCACCTCTAGCATCACTAATGATGACACTGCCACCATCCAGCAAAATATCCCCGGCAATGTGGCCTTATTCCAACCTGTCCACATTTCGAGTGCATATTTGAATCCGGCAACGACTTGGTCGGTCAGTTGCGGATCCATCGCACTGAGATCGACAAGCCCGTGCCTGGAGTTCCAACAAACACCCGTCACGCACACTTCTCCTGCCCACACTGCCCCACTGTGCCTCCGTGAAAGTAGTATCCGGTGAAAAATCACAGTAGAGAGACCACATCATCAAGCTGCATCCGCTCTGGCCCAAGACAGTTCGACCGTCGTTGCCGACGATATCCACCGTGTGCTCCATAGCAAGGTAGAACGGGAACGGTGACTTGTGCATAAATTAGTCTTTAGTTAATGTGGACATGCACAGTATCTACCGCGCCCTCTCCTCCTCCCCCACCTGGACCCGGTGTCAAGGCAGAGCCAAGAAGACCGGAGGCGGGGGAGGGCGCGACTGGATGGCACGGTCGAGCCCGCACCTTGGCGCTCCACTTCACACTCCCTGGTCCACACAGCAAATGACCAGGTTTTTGGCCAACAACAACAACAACAACAATGGGGGTGGCAAGAGTCCCAGTGTGCGCGACGGCTGTCCGCAACCGGGTCTGCCACCGCACCCCCAAATGTCGACATTTGTTATGATGCGAACTCCAATAACGCCTGACAGGATTCGAAGTGGCCCCCCGTTTGGGGGGGGGGGCACACCACGCACACCCATCCCTCGGCCACATGTGAACATACTGCATAATACGCAATTACACGTCTCTCTCTCCCACAGCAGGCATGAGATCAACTTTGTCACTACCGAAACGTCGCATGTCAGTAAATGCACACCTCCCTTGCAGGGGAAGCATGTCTTTTGATCTAGTCGGGGACAGGGTGGCATCCTCCCGCCAAACTTTATCAGCCGAGACCAGGAGCATACAATGTCCACTAATCTCATTACAGGGACGAGCATACTCCTGCAGCGTTGTCTTTGAGCTAAAGTCAATAGTTTTGACATGGTGATCAATAGTAACTGTTGACGGAAAGTCTACAGATTGCTGCTGACAAGACATGAGCTCTGTGGGCCCGGTGGTGGAGTGTATAATTGAAATCGATCGATAATGCGATGACCGAGACCCAGATCTCAGGCGCTCCACCGTTTTTAGTTGGACTATGGCTGGTAGGTGATGAAAAAGAGACCTGCAGCGGCATTCTCAGCCTCCGGTTATCTGTTCATTTTCCAAATAAGCAGGTAGCCATTAAAGCTTAACTATGGTTCTCAGGGAATTATTGTACCGCACCGTATTGTTGAAATGTGTGTCGATTGAACGGCCTCGGTCCCGTTTTTTCTCTCCCCATTGCGATCAAGTTGATTTAAGTGAACTCACAGTTAAATGAGGTCCTGTGATCGAACAGCCATTTTTCGAAGTCTTGCGTTTAGCACATGTACTGGGTTTAGTTTAGGAATCAACACAGAGGTTGCGTTGGCCCAAAACGAAGGCCATACTGGCTGATGGCATTTACTCGTCGGGCTGTACTGGAACCACATGTTTGACCTTATCAACCACTGCGCCCACGCCCATCTGCGGCCGTCTTTCCCCTCCGTACTGCCACAGGAATAGGGTGAGGGTGGGATGATCGAGTGAGTTACGCGCCTCGAAAGTCCGTCTCATTTATGCAACCATCTACCTGCCAACAATGTACACCTGACGGGGCATTTGCAGTCCTCAACGCGTACAAGGAGCTGACTATCAGGTTAAATCCTAAATTAGCCCCAACTAGTCCTGCCGTTTCGTCCGTTTAAGTGTATAGCCCACCCCCTAATCCTCAGTGCAACCATCTGGAACAGTGTCTAGTAGCGGCAAATCGCTCCACACTGAGCAAAGAATAGACCGTACTCACTAAGTAGAGCATGACTGATAACTTCAGTACTGTTCCATCACTCCACATCCCTCACGCCACCCCCACCCCCCTCCCCTGGGAAAAATGACTCAGTGGGGGCTGGCCCGTCCCCACGGCGGTTGTGATGGTGTGGGCATTTGCCCCGCCGGTTGGTTTGGGTGTAGCCACAGGTCTTGCGTCATGACTCCAGATAACCATTCCCATATTCTCCTCCGTATGCTAATATGTATAATATGTATGTCTACTCATTTGCATCTCATCCATTCTCCCGCATAAGCACATGTTTGAGGGTCAAGGGTCATTTGCATATCCGGATCCCCCTGCCGCCGGTTCGACAACCGCACACCTTCTGTCCCCCCAGCGGGCGGTCCGCGGTACTTCTTTGCGTCCGCAGGGATTATGTCAACGCCTTTTTCCCCCTCATGAGCTCAGTTATTTTCGTCGGAACACCCGCTCTTCATCAAGCGTACATGGAGTTGGGTCCGCTGAAGGGGATAAAACTGGAACGACAAACACACCTACTCTTTATACCAGTAATCTTTATGAGTGGAGGGGCAGTGTCATTTTCGGCCTGTCAACAACAAAATTCTTCCACAATTTCCCGAGTGGAAAATAGATAAGAATAATGTTTCGTACTCGTTCTAGATGATCACGCCTCCCAACTGAACACTTCATAGGCCATATGAAGTGAGGTATATAAGCATGTCAAGTCGGCGTTTGACCCTTACTATTGGGGTTAGGATTTTATTCGATCCCATTCTGTCCATCCGCCAGCTTGCTACTGACAACAACGAAAGCTGTGTCATAGGACACATACCACATATAATACATAGGCAGCTCGCTAAGAGTGCAACAGGCCAGACGCAGAGGGCTGTCTTACAGTTACTACCGATTATCAGTACGTCATAGGCATTATGGAGTGAGATAAATAAACATGTAAAGTGGGCGTGTGACGTACTGATGATGTACTGACGTACACCATACTGGCGATCGGTAACGACCGTGAAACAGCTGTCTACGTCTAGCTTGTTGCACTCTTAGTGAGCTGCTTATGCATTGCCGGCTTATCAACCATCGTCAGTCAACCATAGGCAACCTCAGATTCTCTGAACCTGGGATTCGAGCCCTGATGCCTTGGTCACTGGACTCTCATCCGTCCAACGCTCTACCAATGAGCCACGGGCCCGCTCAGTTGCGATCGAGAATAGTCACTGTCAAAATGTACGCACCAATCACTGTGCATAATGCCTTTTGACCACTGGCTACCCCGGTTGAGCCGTCGACAGCGGGTAATGCCTTCACATCTGATCTGAAGGCAGCGTCCGGCTGTACTCTGCCGTTGCAGCCGACTATGGTCTGTCGGTGAAAGTCGGCCGATTTTTTCCGTGGGTAGAGTTTCCCAGGCCGGTGTTTAGACGAGACGTCTTTGAGCCCCAGTGCCGTCTATCCTATCAGAATTCGCGGTTATACTGTATAGCCTTGTCAAAAAGAGCCCGCATTGGATTGCATCTTTACAGTTTCAAGGTTGTAAGCCTGCACCAGCACGTCCCAGCCTGTTTGCGCGCAGAAGGTCCTGGCACAGATGCGACGACCGCTTGCCAACTCGAGTCCCACCCACTCAATTAACAAGCACTCTCCGAGGGCATTCACGAGTTCCATTTTCGCCAAGTCTTCTTTCATCCCTCGGTCGCACAGGGGAACATGGCCCGCACATCCCCCTCCCACCCCCCAGTACTGAAGGTGAACACGAGCTAATTCCAGAGGGGGTTCCTGTGATCGTAACCCTAACACTTGACCTAATCCTGCCTCCAATCCCAATTTTAACTCTCCAAACTTTAACACTGGCTTGGACCTCCTCTGGAACTTAGGGCATGGAGATTCGCTTCTCAGACGTCTGTTCTGCCCGTCGTTGGCGAGTGAGGTCGACGCTGGGGAATCCATATACACGACACACACCGAAAGATTTACTCCAAGTTCGCACACTACTTTCTTCGAAAATTAAACAAGGCAAGTTGAAACTGGAATTCATATACCAGAAAACACACGGGAAAAGTCGGGGGACTCACTGATTGACTGAACCCATCGCAGCTGCGTCAGGCAGCGGCACAGGATCGATGAAACACGCGTGTCTGAACTTTTAGCTAATACCTGTGTTGTTAGCACGGTAAAGTGGGCTAACTCATGAAATCTCAACAGAAATTCCGAAATGCATTTTCGTTTCGAAAAGATAACTTATGTAGAATTGTAAAACCAATCATCATGCAACATAATTCTATAATAATTCAGTTACCCCAGGACGCCGGCTTTTGAACAAACGTCTTTCCGGAGGTATCCAAAAACCATACTCCGTAAAAATGACTACTTAAATTGCATGCATTTTTTCATTGGTTTTCGATGCCCTTAAAGGTTCAATTATATTTCACGGAAAACACGCACAAACATATTCATTCTTTTACTGATTCAAGAGAAAATTACGTCTTCTTTTAACTTTATACTCGAAGAAAGGCTATAATTTGGCAGAGAATGACGTCTTCGTCACATTTTACACCGTAAGGAAGGATATACTTCGGTTTTAAAAAAATTCAAAACTATGCGATTTTTAAGACAATTAAGTGTCCCTTCATAAAATCTCATGTCTTAGCATTTACAAATGTTGCTTGTAAATTTTACAGTATGTCTCAAATCCACTGCTAGAATTTATGAATTATATGGTCTCCTCTTACTAGCGTATAGAATATGTATGATTTTCGTACGCGGAAAATATACAACTTATAGCTTATAAATCCTGAATGCAGGTGTAACGGCAGATCGGGTTCAAAATTATTCGGAAAACGGAAAAATTGTTTAAACCAAACTATACTCTTCCTTTAAGTATAAAATTGGAAAAATAACGTAATTTTCTGTCGAATGAGTAAAAATCTGAATATTTTATGCATGTTTTCCATGAAATATAATTGCATTTTAAGGGCATTGAGAATCGATGGGGAAATGCCTGTTAACTAAGTAGTCATTTTTACAGGGTGTTGTCTTTGCATGCGTTCGGAAAGAAGTTCGTTCAAGAGCCGGCATCCTGGAGTAACTGAATTACCACGTGACTATGTTGCACGGTAATTAATACTACAACCCTACATAAGTAACCTTTTCGAATCGAAAACGCACTTCAGAATTTCGATTAACATTTCATGCGTTAGCAAATCTACGGTATATTGCGTAAGCAGCTGTTTCATAGTCGTTACCGATTCTCAGTGCGTCTTGGGCCACGCTAATTGAGGCATGCAAGCAAGTCATATGGTAGCCACAATTTGCTGGCCGCTTTACTCCGGATTGCCTAAGTATCCGATTACTAAAGGCTGCAATGTACCAGAGATGAGACAGGTCCACCTGTTTACGGTTCCTAGGATGCTACCATTTCGACCCCAGCGTTCCAGTTTGTAGTGGACAGCCATAATGGCTACGTCGTGCCTCTCGCTAGCGCCTGCACCTACGTCCCAGCGACAGCCTGCTATGGCACGCACGTCTGCCCGGCTTCGATTAGTCTCGTTGCAATTCACTGTCTGCACCACGCATTCGGTCAATTCTCTGCCTGCACCACGCGAGGCTTGTCACTACCTTCGCGTGTGCTCGGAGCCAATCAACGCAACTCCTATCGCTGATTGGTAAGACAGGTGGGCACAGTCCAGAACAATAAAGTAAACAATTTACAGCGACACTTTTGCAACGGCGACCTTCGGCGACACAGGGCTCGTCGCTCTTGCGGACGCCGCCTCCGCGGCGCCGGATACTTCCTCGTCCGATTGCCAACTTTCCCCTTCACTATTCTGTACAGAATAAAGTGTCCTAACCAAATGGCGTCCTGCTTCTAACAACTTGGGATCTGGCCTGAAGTTGTGGTGTACTGAGCGTACACCATCACCGCTTAGCCGCTACAAGTTTTGGCCTACATGACCGCATCGCGTATGTACACGATTAAAAATCAGCGGTACGCCGACTGTTTTCGGAGAGGACTCGGAAAATACATGCTTTCACAACCCTAAAAGCCAGAGAGGCGGACATCAAACGTGTCCTACCACCCCACCCCCGCCACAGGGACAGGTCGCGGGATCGAGCCCCGAGTGTTCCACACTTCGGGGTTGGGTAAGACTGGCTGACGACAGCTACTCAGCCAGAAATGGCCATCCCAGTCTCCCGTATCTTTGTCGGTAATGTAATCTCTGCCTATATTACGCGCCATTGCGCGACTGTTGGTTGGGCTTGAGAGAGAGAGCCGTAAGGCACAACGGGACGATTGAGTTCCGTAACACGGTCGGTGAGCGCCCCTCTACCATTGTGCATTCCCGATCGAAACCAACAGGACAAGGGGCCCGTGGCCCAGTGGTTAGAGGCGTAGGACTTCTAACGAACAGGTAGCGGGATCGAGCCCCAAGTGTTCCACACTCCGGCGTCGGGTATGACTGGCTGACGACGGCTAATAACCCAGAAACGGCCATTCCAGTCTCTACTGTCTTTGTCGATAATGCTATTCTACGACTGATCTTATCCGATCGGCTGAAAGGGTGAACGACTAAAAGGGGAGAGATTGCGGTTTGTGAGGCGCCATGTTTGCGCTTGCAACACCACGTGCCCTCTTGGAAATGTTGACCTGATTTCGTGTAAGTGTGCGGGAGATGATGCCTTCAACAGCTGGCCTGGACGACAGGGTGGGGTGAGCTCAGCGGGTGGTGTGGGGATCAATCGAACACTGTCCGCCTAACACACACACGCGCACACACGAGTCGTTTACGCCCAGTCAGAGCACTACCAGTGCGTGCATATGTTTATGAGCAGCACCAGTTGACGCCATCCACAACCTGAACAGTTGGGTTTCCGAACCACCTCCATTTCCACCTCCCCTGTCCCGGCTTGTAAAGGGCCCGCAAGCGTGCACGATTGCGGCATGTTTTCACGGCGCGGCTGCGCCTGTCAGGATGAACGATAGTCTCCTCCACCCCCCCCCCCGCCCCCTGCACCTGACGCGGTCCAATCAGAACGCTGCTACCAGATCCAACTGTTGCAAAGCAGATGTGGCGACGCGACGGGCATGTGCCCCTGCCACCTGCTCCTGGATCAATCTGAACGACGTTCGGCGATTATGTAATTATCGCGCTCCTCCTCCCCCCTCCCCCCTGTCCCACACATGGTGAGAAGAAGCGCGTCTGTCCCTCCAGGCCTTCAAGGGATGGCAAATGCGAATGAAGCGTGGGCAGATGACAGATGGGGAAGGCTGTTAAAAGTTGTCGATGCGCCTCCTGCTCAGTGCAGGGCCAGAGCAGCCAGACCCAGTTCGCGGGTGGGATTTTCTATAGGAGCTAATCGCTCACGCCTCTGAGGAGGTTGACTGACGATAATGGAGCAAGGGAAACCGGCATATTTAGTTCTAGCTTTTTTTGCTGTCTGCGGGTACCCGGGGATCGAACTCTCTGAGCATTGAGCACCAAGTCAAGCTCATACGAGGCGTCGCTCACTTATGTGTCTTGGTTGCGGGACGAAGTACGACAGTTCATTCCCGAGTTCCCCCGGCATTCACCAGGCAAACGTAGTAAGTAATCGGCAAACTGGAATAGTTACCTTTGGCTTATTTGCCAGACTAAAACGGAACCACCGCAATGCGCCACACAATCAGGGCGAATACAGTTAATGTCCTAGCTCATGAAATGTCTCGAAATTTTCTGAGTGTAGAATCCAGCACAGTTTTCCAGGGTTTCGTGTTATCCTTGACTTTTTTGAGTTAAATGCCATGGGGTTCAACAAGAGATACTGGATTTTGCTTGATTTCACCAATGGGGACATCGTATGTAACTGTCACCTCTGTATGACGAAGTTAATGTCGCAGTTGCCTGCTGATCACGAAACAGGATGCGGGGGGAAGAAAATACTGTCGACCTCACGACGCGGAGTTAGTTATGAGAATGCTGGTGTACTTTTGGGTGACTACTTGCCATGCTGGGACTGCCCACAGCACGTGTTGGGCGACCCGTGGTATGCCTTCAGGAGACCTTTACCATCGTCATATGGGCTTGCGGCATACGTCCAGATTCATCACTGGCGCGTGGGAGAGGAAAGAAAGTGTGAGATCGATCTTCTTGTGAGCCTGCGTATGAGGATGTTGTTTTTTCCTAAAAAAAGGAACTAGAGTAGTTGGACGAACTCGTGAAATGTCGACCGAAATTTCGAAATGCGTTCTCGTTTCGAAAAGATTAATTAGGTAGGGTTGCAACAATAATCATAATCCAGCATAATTATATAACTATCCAGTTACCTCAGGGTGCCTTCTTTCGAACGAACTTATTTTCAACTGCATGCAAGATCTACACTCCGCGAAAAGTGACTACTTACAATGCTTTTGAAAACCAAATAATACCTTTTTTCGAGCACAAAATTGAAAGAAGACGTACTTTTCTACGGAATGAGCAAAAGAATGAATATTTTTATGCATGTTTTCCATGAAATATAATTGGACATTTAGGGGCATCGAAAATCAAAGAGACGAATTCATGCTACTTAAGTAGTCATTTTTGCAGAGTATAGTTTATGCATGCAACCGGAAGGCAGTTCTTTCAAAAGCCGGTATCCTGAGGTAACTGAATTATTATAGAATTATACTGCAGACTGATTAGTTTTACAAGCCTACCTAATTAATCTCTTCGAAACTAGAACGCATTTCGGAATTTCGGTTGACATTTCATGAGTTAGCCCCCCTACTGTATGACATTGTGGGAAAGCATAAATCAAAGGTTGAGTAACAGAAGGCGGATGTAATGTAAATTTTTTTTTCTTAAGGCGGGAGGGCAGAAAGATTAGGTGGTCGGCATTCCAAGATTAAATTTACTGTGCAATAATTACAAGTGATCCACCGAGGGGTTATGACGCAGATCTCTTGTGTTGGTTGAAATCCTGGTTATTTGTTGTATGGACCAGGGGGTGTGGTGGAACTCCAAGGTGAGGATCCGTCCAAGCCATCCACCTGCGGCCTCTCTCGTCTCCGGTCTTCTTGACTCTGGCTTGACACCGGGCTCGGACGAGGGAGGAGGAGAGAGTGTAGGTAGATGCTACGCAAGTCTACTGGCACTATAAACCCCTGCGTAAGTCACCGTCCCTGCTCCCATTGCCGTTGTCAACCAAAATTTCGAAATGCGTTCTCGTTTCGAAAAGATAAATTAAGTAGTGTTGTAAAACTAATCATGATGCAGCATAAATCTATAATGATTCAGTTACCTCAGGGTGTCGGCTTT
The DNA here is from genome assembly GCA_902702965.1 of Spirometra erinaceieuropaei. Classification (NCBI taxonomy): domain Eukaryota; kingdom Metazoa; phylum Platyhelminthes; class Cestoda; order Diphyllobothriidea; family Diphyllobothriidae; genus Spirometra; species Spirometra erinaceieuropaei. Next base: position 1,116,372 of record CACRXP010000141.1, read on the forward strand.
CGAAAGAACTTATTTTAGACTGCATGCAAGATCTATACTCTGCAAAAATGACTACTTAAGTAACATGAAATTTTCTCCTTGATTCTCGATGACCTTGAAAATTCAATTACATTTCATGGAAAACATGCATAAAAATACTCAGTCTTTTACTTATTCGGTAGAAAATCACGTCTTCTTCCAATTTCCTACTCAAAAGAAGAGTATAATTCGGTTTTAAAAAACCTTTATAATTCCCGAATAATTTTGAACCCGACCTGCTGTTACACTTACATTCAGGGTTTCAAAACTACAAGCTGTATATTTTCCTGTACGGAAAACCACGCATTTCTCTACGGTGTTAAGAAGAAACCATATGAGGTTCATAAAATTAAGCAGTGGATTTGAGTAATATTGTTAACTGTACAAGCCACGTTCGTAAATGCAGATACATGACGTTTCATGAACGGCCATTTAACGGTATTAAAAACTTTCACAATTAGAAACATGTTTAAAACCGAATTATACTCTTCTTTTGAGTATGAAATTGGAAGAAGACGTGATTTTCTACCGAATAAGTAAAAGAGTGAATATTTCTATGCATGTTTTCCATGAAATATAATTGAATTTTCAAGGGCATCGAAAATCAATGAGAAAATTGCATGCTACTTAAGTAGTCATTTTTTGCAGAGGATAGATCTTGCATGCAGCCGAAAATAAGTTCTTTCGAAAGCCGACACCCTGAGGTAACTGGATAATTCATATTGACCCAACTGTGAAAAACTCCGGCGCCTCGGTGGGATTCGAACCCACGCAGTAAGGGGGAGGCTTTAGCGCAGCCAACGCTCTAACCACCTGAGCTACGAGGCCCCCCCCCCGGAGTCAATATGAATTATTCAAAGTCTGCCAAAATACCAATGAACTGGATAATTATAGATTTATGCTGCATCATGGTTAGTTTTACAACACTACTTAATCTATCTTTTCGAGACGAGAATGCATTTCGAAATTTTGGTTGACATTTCATGAGTTAGCACATCTACTTTAGGTTGTCTAGAGAACTATTTCAGACGAAAAAGTCGAAAGCCATTTCACAGGAAGTGACAAACAAGCGAGAATTGACTGGCGATGTGATTTCGCACTACTACGGCCATATGCTAAAGCCGCTGATTTACAAACTATGTTTAAAGGAACGCGGAAAAAAACTGATTAATGACTGCCGTACATAAAAGAAAGGCGAGGTAAAGGAGCAGGTCAGACCGACTTCTAGTCAACAAATCAGGGGTTGTAAAACCCAGGGCTAGATATGGCGGGATGCATTAGGTTGGGTGGATAACTTGACCGAATTGTGATTAAACTCGCGTCGTCCGACGGGGCCTCGTAGCTCAAGTGGTTAGAGCGTTGGCTGTACTAAAGCCTTTCTCTTACTGCGTGTGTCCAAATTCTACCGAGGCGCCGAGTTTTCCATAGTTGTGTCAATATGAATTATTCATACTCTGCTAAAACATCCATGAATAAGCCTTTCCAGTCTCTCCAATCTTTGTCGGTAAGATTATTCCGTCTAACGGAACGAATGTGTCCCGTAACGAGATTGATTAGTACCTCCCTGTCACATACACTCATTTGTACGGCCACTCTGTTGTACAGTTTTAGAACGGAACCTAAAAATAAGCAAATATAGCATAAAAGGCACCAGTATAAAGAGAAAAATAAGTTCTTTCATATGCAGCAGCATAATTATCACTGCTTTCAGGTAAGTGAAAAAGTTGATAAAACGTCCTTCTTCCTACTGAAAATGGGCAAATTACTCAGGCATCTGTCAAAGATATATCTAATTGAACCTCTTTTTAGAGAGGTAACTTATTAAAAAAGTTTTTTTAATTGGTCCAAAGCATATTCATTGCCGAAGTTTGTTGTGGACACTCACCTTCTCAACGATTAGTTTTCCTGTTTGGGTGGGTCATCTGCACCGGATAGAATGTTCAAGACTTTGCTGAATCAGTAAATGCTTTCACTAAGTATCTCATTTCCAAGGTTTCAACAAACACATAGAACAAAATCTACATTTATGGGCAGTTGACTAAAATCACTGAGAATCGCTGGTTCGGGGACGATCATCCTGCCCCAACACCAGAAATAACTATAAAGAAATTTCACGACAGGCAAATTTTCTTAATATACACCAAATTGCATGCTTACGATTGCGCCTGATAATTCTGTTTAAATTTATTAACTCCTGAAAGGCCTATCGACATGAAACCTTATGAAAATTTAAATTTGCTAGCCACTGGCCGTGCTGTCAGAATGTTTTCTTTTGAAAAATTTTATTTCTGGGACGTTCCTATCGGCAAAATCGTGAGAAACCCGTTTGCCTTAGTAACCTGCGTCTCAAACAATATGAACGTTAAAGAACTAGCCAATTTTCGTGAAACGGTGTTGGAATCTATACTCACACTGTAGGAACTGTTCGTTAACTTGCGTATCGGACATTGCACTAATTAGTATACGAGTTTTCACTAAGAGGTAATATTCGGACGTCATTCTACGCGTGCTGCTTATTTACTGGGTTGTTTGTATGGACAAACTTCGTGTACATCAAAAACTTAGATATACTCAGATGCAAAGATTTTTGATGTTTTCGGAATTTTCGCTCTTCTAAAAAATCGTGATTTCCACACAATCAGATATTACTTACAATAAATCTTTCATATTTTTAACCCAATTAGAGTCGTTCACGACGAATTCGGTAGTTTTGTCCAATTGTTTTTGCCTGTTTGCGAGTGATTAGCAATATGTCGCAAATTTCGGCTCCTTTCATGAAATTGGCCACATCTAGTTTATACGTCCAGAAGGAGAGTACCGACAAAGGTAACTGAGGTTTGAGCAGGCCTTCCGAGTTCCGGCTAACTCTTCATGCGATAGACTAGTCGCCGTATAAACAGCGAGATGGGTGTCGACAGAGGTAAGGGGGGCTGGGATGGCAGTTTCTGCCCTACTAGGCGTCATCAGTCAGCCCTAACCAATCCCAGGTTTAGGAGCACCCGAAATGACAGTTAGATCGTCACAGACGATGACATTAGCCGACGCCCCCACCGACGCATGAATTAACGAACTTACGAACGATCTACTACACTCTCTCCTCCCACATGAGCTGGCCAAAGGTGGGTATGGGGCAGTTGGGGACAGAACTACGCTTGCTTCACTCCATCCAGTCTCCACTCCGAGTGACCGATCTCAAGAAATGTTGGCCAAAATTCTGAAATGCGTTTTCGATTACGAAGGAGTACTTAGGTGGCGTCGTAGGAAGAATTATCATGCAGCATAATTCCCTGGTATTACAGACTCGCCAGGATGTTGGCTTCTGAATGCCCTTCATTTCGACCTCCTGTAAATCCTGAGGCGAGGATTTGTGCAGATCGATAAAGAGCTGTTCGAAAAAAACCTACGGGGCATTCGTCCGGTCTCACTTAGAGTATGCAGTCCAGGCCTGGCGACCGTGGTTGTAGAAAGACTATCAACGACTGGAAAAAGTGCAGGCGATGGCTACGAAGATGGTTAAGAATCTGCCTTACGAAACCAGGCCGACCGAACTAAATCTGTTTCCTCTCAATTTCAGGCAATTGCGCGGCGATCTCATTCAAACCTACAGGATTGTCAGAGGCCGTGAGTGTGCCCTAGACTTTGGTGAATTCTTCGAATTGGCCGGGACAGACCGTCTGCGTGGTCATCCCTTTAAACTGTAGAGGAAGCTGGCTAATTCGGACGTCCGACAGAACGTCTTCTCTCACAGGGTCATCGGGGCATGGAACGGACTGCCTGATGCGGTGGTTCTTTCCGAAAGTGTTGAATCCTTTAAATGTACACTAGATGTTCATTTGTTGAGAAAGTACTGTACATATAATAATGATTGTTTTAGCGGCGGCAGTTTGCGCCTGGCTCACACTTACCACTAACTTTTGAATTTCCGCATTTGTTGATGTAATTGCTGATTTTATTGCTGTTTATCGATATGAATATGGAGCTCAAGGGCGAAAGCCTCGTTACCATAATAAACCGATTTAAAAACGGCACTCTGTAAAAAATTGCTACTTGAGTGGCACGCATTTTTCGCATTCATTTTTGATGCTCTTTTACATATATTTTCTAGAAAACATGCACGAAAATATACCTTCTTTTAAGCATTTGGTAGAGAATCCGTCGTCTTCAGATTTTATGCTCGAAGGGAGGGTATATTCAGGTTTTGAAAAAGTTTTGCCATTCCCGAATAATTTTGAGCCTGATCAGCCGTTGCGTTAGCGTTTACCGGTTTCAGCCTACAATGTGTATATTTTCCGCGTACGGAAAATTCCTCTGTGCCTTTAAGAATATGCCGTATAGAGTTAATAAAATATTGCAATGGATACGGACTTTGTTGTACACTTCGTGGGGAGCATTAATAAACTCACAGGTACGATGCTATATAAATGGAAATCACACGGTCTTAAAAAGCTCATAACTAGAAACTTTTCAAAAACCAAAAGGCACTGTTTCTTCGAGAACAAAATGTGAGCACAATGTTATTTTTCGTCAAATGAGTAAAAGAAAACATATTTTGCGATGCTTTCTATGAAATATGTTTGAATTTAAAAGGTCCTCGAAAATCGAGGCGAAAAATATGTGCTACTTAAGTAGCCATTTTTTACAGAGTGCCGTTTTTGCAGGAGGTCGAAATGCAGTGCATTCAGAAGCCAACATCTTGGCGAGTCTGAAATACCGTGGGATTCAGCCGCGGGATAATTTTTCGTACGATTCCAGCATTTCATGAGACCGGCCACTCACTATATATCGGATTACAGTAAAACTGGCTTGCAACCCACATGAGCGAGAACGACTCAGAGGCCGCATTAAGATGCAGTCACTGAAGCCTGACCCGTACTTCCGGGAAGAACCGAGCTACCCCCCTAAGTTCGAAGTCACTACTCTTTGCGCGCGTTAGTGGATCCAAGTGCGTCAGATTTATCATGGTGGGGAAAATGTGCTGAGGATGGATTCTCCGGTATCGGCCCCATTCTATCTTGCCTCTCCCTTGTACAGGCTGACGGTCGGAGCCTGTCAAGCAGCCGGTGATGGCTGACAGAGTTAGACGTGTGCTACACATACCATCCGGTACCCACTTGATAGATCAGGTTTCACTGAATGACAAGTTTCCCACGCAGACCTACATATGTGCATGTTCACACGCATGCGACGTTTCGCCCACCCGTACTGAAAAGGTGGATTGCATGTATGTCGCAGGAGTGGAGTGAGATGTGTTGCGGAGTGTGCGTGTGTGGGCAGGGGGGGGGGGGAGTTGGGTTGTTGTGACCTGGAAGACTACCGACCAAGGGGATAACTCGGTCCTCCTCACAGGACGGAGAATCAGGCTGCAGTGGCTTCTTCTGGATGTGGTTCCCGTGACACGCTCACTCAGATGGGTTCCAAGTCGTTCCTGTGAAAACCCGATCAATCGTGTGAATGTCGGGTCACGTGTGTTGTACGTGTAGACGATATGTTTGGCATTGGCAGTCACTGTGTCCGAGTCCACATCGGGTAGTCTTGGCACCCTCCTGCCATCAGAGCCCGGCAAGTGAGGGAGGAGAAAGTGCGGCAGTTACCGCACAAGTCTGTCCCGAACATAAACTGATTCACGCGTAAACCACCGTTCTGCGTCCGCATGTTGCGATGCAAACAGTGCGCATCGTCCGCGATGGTCAAACCGTCGGGAGATGTTGTTTTGCCAATGGAAACGAAGAGACTAGTCCCGGGAAGCAGTCTTGAAGAAGGAGACACGATCGCTGGGACAAGAGCTTTATTAGCTTGACGTTTCGGATTCCTTCACGAACCCATAATCAGAGACAAAGCAGACACGGGTGGGTTCATCCATAAGGGGCTGCAGTATTTATAGGATGCAGTAGACATGCTACCGCATACCTATGAACATTCACGGTCCCCCCCCCGCCCCCTTCATCAGGGATCGTTGCACTTGGTGTGCTGACTGTTTGCTGGTCGACATTCGCGTTGTTAACTGAAGCAATTTCATCACGTGTGTTGGATGTTGGTGTGATGATTTCTCGACCATCTGACGCGCTGACCCTGGTGTTGGGGAAAGTGTTTACCTTCTTCAAGATGTTGTTTTGTTCCTTTTTTAATTTCCTCAGAGATTAACTGCTAACTTGGAGTAAGTCAGTTTGAGCTAAGGTTTAAAGGCATAGACCGAAATTTGGCGTATGAATGCTCGGGCCGATGTCCATCAACCACAGCGGGATAACCGCGTCATATTCATTAACTACCGAAAAGCAGCAAGTAGTATATATTGAGGTCACAGGATACCAAACTAGCAGCACAGGTACTAACTAAAGGCCCAAACACGTGTTTCGCTGATATTCTGCCACTGCATAGCGCAGCTTCGAGGGGTTCGACTTATAAGAATATCGGTGAGATACAGTGCGTGACCGATCTCATGAAATGTTGGCCAAAATTCTGGAATTCGTTTCCGATTAGGAGGGATTACTTAAGTGGGGTTGTTATTATTGATTATGATGAAGCATAACCCTATAACATTTTGGACTTGCCAGGATGTCGGCTTTTGAATGTACTTCTTTTTGACCTCCTGTAAAAACCACACACGGTAAAAAATGACTACTTATGTAGCATGCATTTTTCCTATTGATTTTCGATAGCCTTATAAATTCAAATACATTTTACAGAAAAAATGCACAAAAATATGCTTTCTTTTGCTCATTTGGTGGGAAATCACATTGTCTTTATATTGTATGCCCGAAGAAAGTGTGTACTTAGGTTTTAAAAAAGTTTCCTACTTTCCAAATAATTTTCAGCCTGGTCTGACGTTGCATCAGCGTTTAGCAATTTTAGTCTACAAGGTGCATGCATTCCGCGTAAGGAAAACCATATATTCGTCTATGCCTTTAAGAAGGTACCACATAGAGCTCATGAAATGTTGTAATGGATCCGGATCGTGCTGTACATTTCATGAGGAGCATTAGTAAACGGACATGTGCGGTCTTGCATGCATGGACATCGCACGGTCTTAAAAATCTCATAAATAGAAACTTTTGTAAAACCTAAATATACACTTTCTTCGGACATTAAATACGAAGACAATGTGATTTCCCACCAAATGAGCAAAAGAAAGCATATTTTTGTGTATCTTTTCTGTAAAATGTATTTGCATTTGTAAGGCTATCGGAAGCCAATAGGAAAAATGCATGCTGCATAAGTAGTCATTTTTTACCGAGTGTGGTTTCTGCAGGAGGCCAAAAAGAAGTGCATTCAATAGCCGACATCCTGGCGAGTCCGAAATATTATAGGGTTCTGCTGCATGATAATCAGTATAACAACCCCACTTAAATAATCCTTCCTAATCGGAAACGTATTCCAGAATCTTGGCCAACAGTTCTTGAGATCAGTCACGCACTGTACGTGTCTGGGCTTTTGGCTAGTGCCTGTGCTGTAAGCATGGTATCCTGCAACCCCAGATGCTGTTTTCCTGAGGAAATTCTTGGATGCGGTTGCCGAATGGACAACGGAGATGAGAGTGACGGGTCTGGTATGAAATAGTCGAAAGTGATGCCTGATGTGAAGGTGCGATCGCACCAAGCAACATTAAACCGATTCAATCAATAGTCGAGCTACTGGCTCAAGCGGACAAATGTAACATTCTGTGGGTCGACAGATCCAGGTCTTAAAACTTCAGGATTTACCAGGTTAATGGCCTATCATTACAAACAGCGAGCACTCAGCAAGGTTCGGCCGATGGGTCACAACATCACTTAAACCCCCGCTTCAGTGCTCAAAGACAGTCAAGTCCGCAATGTCAGCCCTGTAGTTGGCCAAGAGGGATATCACAGCGTCTGATGAAGGCTGTTTCACTGGCCTTTGAAACCCTTGTACGGTCGCAATTGGATTTCGCCATTTAAGCCTGGAGACACTGGCACATTAAGGGCCATAGTGTCCTCTAGAAAGTCCAAAGGCATGCAGCCAAACTAGACAAAGTACAGGGCTCACTACCATAAGAACCACGGTTGTTTAATTTCCATCTTTTTTCATTAATTTACAGAAAACTGCTAGGTGATTGGATATAAATGGTCCACATTGTGTGAAGTCAGGACTGCTGCCTTGTTCTCGGTGATTCTTTTGAGTTGACAAACACAACGAACGTGATAGGATATCCACTCAAATTACATGTGACTGGGGCGGGGCCGGACATGCAATAGTTCTTCTCCAACGGAGTGGTTTAAGCACCGTAGTAGTAAACTATATCGAGTAGATATCTATTAGATATCGACTAATCGAGATACTACGCCGACGGCAAAAATGAGGCTTAATACGGTGCGCTTGAAATCTTTTGCTTAAACCAACACCCCTTTCTACCCTCATTCATTCCTTTTCGTGTGTTTAATCCCCCCCCCCTCCCCTATTACCCAGAGCTACTTTGGAGGCGGTTATTGTGGAATAATTATATTTAAAATTAAAATAACTAGACATGTACAGTGCTTTGCCGAATCCCTTCCGTGATCGCTGTGTCGACGGAGGCCGGCAATCAGTAGAAGCGCCTGCGATGTTGTCTACAAGTTGGAACTGGTTCTTGATAAACGGCAATCAGTTTACAACTGTGTTCTCTGTTAACTTGCGTCTTTCGTTTCCTTTAGACCTGGCTGTCCAGCGACCTTTTCAGGCGCTTGGTAAACGCAGACTCAAGGTCTGATATCCTTACGCTGCTGCTTGTGTTCCATGCGATGAAGACCTCTGAATATCATAGGGTTGGGCAAGTAATGACAGCCATACCAACTGCAACCTCATATTGTTTGGATCCGCTGCGGCTTTCTTTTGCTTTTCTTCCCCTGAAATCGACATATGCATGGAATGCTACGCCTGTGAATGTTGTTATGCATACCTTTATAGACCCTTTGAAGAGGAAACTGAGTCACGAATAGCATCGCACACTGTAAAACCCCCAGAGCATAAATAATTTGGACCCCGTTTCCGGTCGACATGGTCTTGTCGCCGTGTGCTAACCGTTAATTTCCGTTTAACACGCTACTGTACGCGCCACTGTAGCGTCTATTTGCGAAGCTTATTTTCCGTCTCCACCCTGCTGTACAAAACCACTGACATACAATGACACTTGATGACGACTGAAATCGTACAACCTTTTCAGTAGCGTACGTATACTCGACTCAAGCCTCAACTCGTGTACATCGACTTGTCGATGCTGCTAACACTTGGAGTGGGTCGTGTTTCTGCAAGGTTTTGAGGTTTTTTCTGCACGCCATCGATATCGATTTTCTTGTTTTTTGATATACCTTTGACGGTTGTAACAAAAAGGGAGTTCGAAGGCATGTAAATAAATTTCCCTTAAATAAAATTAAGTGGGGTGTAAAAAGAGTTATTTCGAGAAAATGATGGGAAAACTGGGTATCCCTGATAGCATTCTACTCGCCCATGGGCTAGCCCGGTCGTCTGGTCGCGGGCTAGTTTTGCGATTGACTGGATTTTCTCAGAAATCTTAGCGGACACTGTCCACACGGGGACAGTTAGACACGCCCATTCGCGCGAGTTGAGGGCGTTGTAGCCCGGGGCGATTTAAGTCGCCAGACAGGCGCATCTCACACTGCAGTGAATGACCCTCCGAAGGCTTCCACACGGACAACGCAGAACCGGAAGTTATAGTGAAAATGTAAGAAAAAATACATGTTTCAAAGGAGGATCCACCGGTGGCATGGCAAGAAACGTTTTAATGGCGAGTACGAAAATCCTGCTTCCGCCCGGTTTCGAACCGGGGACCTTCCGCGTGTGAGGCGGACGTGATAACCACTACACCACAGAAGCGGACACACCGCGCTCTTACTTTCTAGCCCACTTACGACTCGTATTTAATTTTTCTTTCACACTGCCATTACGGTTGTGCATATGGGGAGCTCCAGAGTAAATCCACCGTTTGAAAACGCAGTTCTTCGTAATCTCTGTAAGTCCCTACGGGTAAATAAGACTCGCGCCACGGCCTAATACTCACGGGATAGTGGATAAGCATAGTGGACGAATAGGAGGCCAGTCGGGTTGCCGGGAGCCTTCGTGGATCGTAAGGCTCCCTTCACGTGAGATGATGCGTTGCCGACATTTACGCCTGTATATTGTTCCACTATCCACTCCTCCACACAACAGACTCGTTTCGCTCTTACATATGGCGGACGAATAAGAATATCCGGGGGTCTTCAAGTACCTTTGGAGGACAATCAGATGCCTGTTAGTTCTTATGTTGTCGGGTTGCATACGAAGGTGCATAAACCTGCGATACAGGGTTAATTTCTTAGGACATGTTGTATCCGGATGCGTGATTGAGACAAACAAAGATATGGTTGGAGAAGTCCATGACGGGCCAACTCCAAATAACATATCGGTCCTTAAGCCACTTTATTAAGGGAATAGTACTTTAGATCTTTAATACCTGAAAATAGTGATAGAGACGATTTTGACACCAACTATTCTGGAAGCTTCACTGTCAAGAGTATGTCTGAGCCAGGCTCAAACCACCACCACTTGCACAATCTTAATTGTACGTATAGTAGTTTCTCAGCAAATGAGTACCTAGTTTGCATTTAAAAATGTCATCGCTTCTTAAAGAACCGACGTACAAGGGAGTTTGTTCCATCTCCCAACGACCCTCTTCGAAAAGGCGTTTCGTCGGCCGCCCGTGTGGACCGACTTCCTCTGCAGTTCAAGGGAATTGCCATACAGACAGTCTGTCCCAGCCAATTCAAAGACTTCATCAAACTCTCGGTAAACTCGCGACCCCTGGCAATCTGGTAGGTTTGAATGAAGTTAATGCGCAGTCGCCTGTAATTGAGGGGAAACAAATTAAGTTCATTCAGTCTGGCTTCGTAAGGCAGATGATTAAGATTCTTTCCTATGTTCATAGTCCTCGCTTAAACTCTTCTCACTTGTTGATAATCCTTCTTAAACCACGAACGCAGGTCTGGACGACATAATCCGAGTGAGACCGTAGGAATTCCCGTAGGTTTTTCCGAACAGTTCCTTATCAGTCTGCACAAATCCTCGTCTCAGAGCAAATAACACCTGTGTCGCGCGTTTATCTGTCTTTGGACACCGTAATGGTGGTTTAGGTGAGGTTATCAGAAAACTGGTGTCCCTCTGTTCCTCAACATTTGAAAGAGGCTGTCCATCAAGGAGATATCCGAAGTAACCACCCTCCTCACTGGTCCCTCGGGCGCAGAGTCTCAGGACTATACACTCATTAACGTTAAAATGTAAGATCCAACGGACAGACCAGCTTCTGGGCTGCCTGAGAATCTCTTGAAGTGCGTGCCTGTCTGCATCAGATCTTATGACTCTCTACAGTATAACATCTTCAGCAACCATGACGGCCCTGCGAAACAGGTCGTAAACAGACTCGATGATTTGAACTAGGAGGAACAACGGCCCTAAGACTGAGTCCTGGGGTATACCATTTAGAACGAGGGGAGGAGTTTAATTCGAGTCATCGATTCACATGGTTTGATATATACCCGTGAGAAAATCTGTCATTTCTGTACGCAACTTTCCTCTTAATCCAATTTCAGACATGCAATAAATAAGCGTTTGTGTGGGACTTTGTCAAACGGCTTTTTAAAATCCATGTACACGACGTAAATCGCTATATCACCGTCCAGTGCACAATTCCACTGTTCGGGTGAGAGCAATAAGCCGGAAAAAAAGAGCGGCTCTATCTGAAACCGTGCTGGAGACCTGAGAATAAGTGGTTCTCCACGAGGAATTTAATTTTCGTCTTCTTAAGTTTGGTTTCCACCATTCTACAGCAAATGCAGGTTATCTGGACTGGCCGACAATTGTTGACACTAGCTCGAGCTACACTCTTGTATATTGGGCAGGTATTTGCCGTCTTCCATTCGGATGACAGTCCACCTAATTCGAATGACTGGCGGAAGATATTCGGTAGTGATTTGGAAAGTCATTTTGCCAATTTTCTCAAGAACACAGCCTGTATATTGCCCTGGCCCGAAGACTTTTCTTCTTTGAGATTCAACAGCTCTCTTTTTGATGACAAATGCCAGTAGGAGTGCAGATTTAAGGATGGGGCCGGCGTTTACAACAGCACCGTCAATATTGTGATTCTGAAACTCCGTTTCCCTAGGAATACTTACGCACAGGACTGTCCCAAATGTCGACTTTCTCGTCGCTTTCAACGATTTCCACGCCATTATCATCCTTCTGTACTACGACTGGGTTCTTATTTTTTAGCCGACTGTTAATACCGTGAAATAAAATCTTGGGTTTATGTAAAGCCTGCCAGATAATTTTGGATTCCATGTCCTTCCTTGCCTGGCAGATCCACTTTTGTCCATGTTTCGTTGATGATGGAATCCCTCAAGGTGTTTTGATGACCCACTTGCCCTGAATACCCCATTTTTTATTTTTCTTTATTACCTGCCAGTTAATGTTTCTTGTTAAGCTGACAAGGCGAATAATCGCTGGACAACATGGGTGAAATCGTCTTGAACGATCTCTAGTCGTCCTCGGGATCCCCAGTGAGCAAACAGTCCCAAATCACGGGCACGGATCCGTTCTTAATCATGTTAAAATTTGCTTTCCTCATATTTTGCTGCTGGCGTTGAGAGAAGAGCAAGAAATGAAATAGTAGCGTAGTATGGTTATTCTTACCGAGAAGTTCACTGGAATACATTTCATAATGTAAGAGAAGTCTTATATAGATTCTAGGTGCAAGCAATTAGCTCTCTGGTACCTTTATGCTTTGTGCCGGAGGGAGGTCGAGTAGGAAGTCCATTAGCTTACAGCCGAAGGAAACCAGCGCACCGCCAGCTGCCAGATTTTCCCAGTCTGTTGCAGGTGCGTTGAGATTCCGAGAGAGTTAATGCAGTCGCACCCACTGGCTAGCTTGGTACGGGATAGTTTTAGAACTTAAATGTTTGTGTTCCTCTACACAAAAATCGAATAAGCACACTTGAGTTCTGCATGAAAAAAATAAGGAAGGAATTTGGAAAGAGGCACTGTAAGAAGGAGCAGCATGCAAAACTAAATATGTGCGTACACCTACGCTTATTTAAATGAATTCTCACTCAAGGATCTCTGACGAATATTTGTTGGTTAGTTAATCTGCCGTCGGCGATGCTGATAGAATGTCGTAGTTCTAATGCTATAATCGTATATGATATAAAATGATTTGGAGTGGCATCTTAATACTTCCGATCGAGTGATAACATTTGCTTTGTACTCTTTCATGAATTCTGTGGGCTTTGCAGGTCTTCACCCTTCATTTTGTAAGGCATGTGAAATGAGATAATGAAACATCTAGCAAGGCAAACGATGGCCGCCGTTAATACATTGAAAGCAAATGTTTACTATTAAACAGCCATGAAAAGTCTCACTTACTTTGCTGGCTATCACTGTTCCGAGGGCTTTTATTACAAAAATCAGAATGACATACGCATTTGGGCCCCATCATAAAAACGCATTCTCATTTATGCGCGTAGGAGAATTGCGTGGACTGTGCAGGGAGGAAATGTTGCTGGCAACCTTCTTAGGCATTCCCCGGCCTAAAAGTCTGCCTTGCGAATACGATGCAGATTAACGACACCTACTGACGGAGCTGCCAGGATACTGCGCAGTGGTCAGAAAGCTGAAAAAATACGTGACCTCCTGCGAATGATATACACATTGCGTTTATCGGCAACGACGCGATTGAACAGAAAACATAAAAATGCTTTTTGGTAAATGAGGTCCCAAAATGATCGCACGCTTCATATATCAAAAGGCTTTTAAGCGTAAAGTAAGCAGGTTTGTGGAGTTGGTCAACAGACGAGGGCGCGTATAGCCAAGTCTATCGGGGATAGTAAGTTAAAGATACTATCAATCTCATTTGCCGGTAAGTTAGTCATTTTGAGCTGTCGCGAATACTGCCAACGGTGCCTCTCCAGGATATTAATTTAAAGCTACCGTTATCGAATGGCTTTTTCTAATTTTCTCGCAGTGCCCTCTAATTTCCTCATGTGCTTTGTTTTTCAGACTGAATTTGTCCAATCCCTTGGTCTTTCGGTTGCATACCGGTACTTTGGTGAACAGCTACAAATATCCGAGCGTTAGGTAAAGGTTCGCAGGCCTTAGTGTCTGTTATTCCGAAGTCTGGTTTCTCCCTGCTTCCGTCTCGCCTTCACCAGTCGATTATTTAAGTCTCATTACGATGGCCTGAACAGCAATTGAAACGGTTCTCGTCTTTTTTTGGTAACGATTATTACCGATGGTATACACGCAAGCATGCATGTGCCCTACGGCAGTGTGGGCGCAGGGACGGTGACTTACACGTGAATGAATCAATGGGTCAAGGCAAGGAGGGGCTGCGTAATCGATTACTAGCCTAAAGACGGGCCTGTGTTTACTGTAGATCATAACGTTTGGACACCACACCAAACAAAGTCTGCCTACCATTAACAGTCGCAGAGTGCCGCTGAGTTAGACGTTCACCATCGGGGCCGGATAGTCTTAAGATTATCCTAATTCGAATGCTCACAATAAGCAGGACCTGCTTTCAATCGGCACGTATAAAGCCTCGTTTTTCCTCCTTTACCCTGGTTAGATTTAAAGACGGCAGGAGACAGCATGTAGTAGGTAGTCAGCGTAACTAAGATTGCCTTATAACCCAAACATATTTCTCACGGTTTTCGGACAGACGAGCGAACCAAGCTAATTGTATGTATACTTCTCGTTTACAGTGCTATCCGAGAACGCCACTAAGTACCTAGCTGCGCTTTATCTTCTAGTTGTACTTATCCTTGTCTTCTCTCCGGAGGTCAATGTGACGAAGTTTCTTGACTTGTCTTGAATCTGTGTTATGGGTAATCGGACCTTCTTAAGTCTGGAAAAACGCTCATGCGAAGCAGGTGCTCGATTGTAACGTCACTGGCCACAATAATGCTTTCAGTCGAAGGGGGCAGCGTTTATCCGCTTTTGTTGTGTTCATTTGAGCGTTTAGTCGGGCCTAGTATAACTATGTTGCCAATGAAGTTGGGACTGGGTTTAGACCTCATTCTCGACATGTTTGTGGGCTGGCGTTAGTAACGCGTTTAAGGGTGTTATCCGCAGGAACAGCAGTGAACTGCATTGCTCTCCTTCCATTTGTCTGCCATGTTCTTACTTTGCTCTAACAGAAATTCAAATTTTCTTCGTTTCCGCACCTTGTTATTTCTCGATGCCATTTTTTCGTTTCGGCTTAAGTAAATATCCTTTTTAAATCCGCGTCCACCAGCTTCCTGTTCTTTTCCTTTGATATGATTTTAGAAGAATATGGCTCGTGGAGATCGTCGAAGTACCCGCAAGGCTCGTCCACCTGCTAAAAAAGCTCGTGTCGATGATCCTTCTATTACCAACGTTTCTGAGTCGGAGTTTAGCGACCCTGACGCCAGCAATGACAGCACCACTATGTCAGTTCCAGAGAGCGAGTTCTTTGATGATGAGGAGGATGAGGATTACGATGTGATTGATGAACAAGATGAAGCTCGGGTCTTATCTCGCCTAGGTCGCCAGGGCTCGACGACCAAACCCGAAAATGTTGCCCCCTCCGTAGCTGCCGGTGAGGACACCTCTGTAGTGCCCACTCCACGCGATGAATTTGGGGCCAAGGACCTGCGTTCTGTACTTAAACTTCGCCCCGATCATCCAACGCGCCCACTTTGGGTCGGTCCAGATGGGCACATCTTTCTTGAAACCTTTGGTCCGATAGCCAGTCAGGCGCAAGACTTTCTTATTGCCATTGCGGAGCCCGTGTGCCGACCCGAGCATATACACGAGTACAAGCTAACTTCCTACTCTCTCTATGCGGCTGTGTCCGTTGGTCTGCGAACCAATGAGATTGTAGGTTGCCTTCGTCGTCTCTGCAAGACGGAACTCCCCCCGGGAATTGTTGCCTACATCCGCTCTTGCACCCTCTCCTACGGCAAGGCCAAGTTGGTCCTTAAGGGCGGCCGCTTCTACGTAGAGAGCGCATACAAAGGTTTCCTCAAGCGTCTAGCTAGCGACCCTGTAATCAAACAGTGCCTTATCCGTAACCCAAACGAATCTGATGACGGGAAGACAACAGAGGAGTTTGCATTTCACACCTTCGAGAATAATTCCTCCACACCAATCGCTCTGGGGGTGGAGTCCGCCACCTCCTCATCAACTGTCAGCAAGGACGGGGTCGCAGCTGCAGACTCCTCTGGAATGACAGAAATACTCAAACTGTATGCGGCGATCGATGCTGAGGATGATGATATAGAGGCAGAGGGAGTGATGATGGCTGGCCAAGGTGACGCAAACGTAGTTGGATCAACCGGTGACGCGGATGCTCTGAACCTCCGAGCAATCGGTATTGAGTCTACCGCGGAGGATAAAGAAGAGGAGGAGGCTGTAATTGGTGAGCGCAATGCTGCAGGTAGTGGTGAGAACAAAGACGAACACGGTGGTGGACTGAGTGAATCCCTTGGACGCACCTTAGCCATCGAGGTGAAACAGGAGGACATCGAGTTGTTGCAGAGACGCTGTGTAGAGCTTGAAGTGCCTCTTCTTGCAGAATACGACTTCCGACAGGACAAGCTAAATCGTGATATCAGCATTGATTTGCGAGCAAGCACCTCTCTGCGACCCTACCAAGAGAAAAGTCTACGCAAGATGTTCGGCAATGGGAGAGCCCGCTCGGGCGTTATAGTTCTACCCTGCGGCGCCGGAAAGACATTGGTGAGTAAACTACCTATTTCGACTAGACTGTTCAAGATTGACTTACTATTGGTTGTGATGTGTGCTTTCTCTTCCTTTGTGCCGCCATCGACGCTAACTCTAATCCTCATCGGTCATCCTAGCCGAATGGTACTTGCTTGACATCCCGTTCATCGTCCTTGTTCTCCTGTTTGGACTAGCTTCAATACTGGTTTAGTTGACTCCAGAGTTCACGGTCGTAGAGTTTCGTGTGAATATGGTACAGGCCTAGGTCTTAATCTCGTCCGAACCCTACGGTCGAGGGTTAAGCATTATTGGGTGACAAGCAACACATGATATTTCGTATTGGCGCCTTGCTTTGTGACCGTTTTATAGATACCCGATTTGCCGTTTCGGTGCTTAATCATGCCTGAGGTACGACCTCTGCATTATCCGTCAGATTTGAGAGCCTGTTTATTTCGCAACCAGCCTTCATCGAAGGTTTCTTCACAAGATATTCTCTGTCCTATCCTAAATTAATTTTCCTCTGTGGAAGGCAGCATATGCATTCGTTGGATAAAGATGTATAATGTCATGATTTTATCAGCCTATCTTCAGCCCCTATTTCATTCCAGGTTGGCGTAACAGCAGCCTGCACCGTGCGCAAACCCACCCTCTGTTTGTGTACCAGCGGCGTTGCGGTCGAGCAGTGGCGATCGCAATTCAAGCTTTGGTCCACGGCCGAGGATAGTCAGATTTTGCGGTTCACCAGCGATGCCAAAGATCGACCCACTGCCAGTACCTGCATCTGCATCTCCACCTACTCAATGATTGCTCACTCTACGAAACGTTCCTACGAGGCCGAACGTCTCATGGAGTGGATGAAAAGCCAGGAATGGGGATTGATGGTTCTGGACGAGGTATGTCGCTTATGCCTGGGTGAAGAACCCTTGCTCCCGTGTATATTTTTTGCCTGACGCGTAGATCGCGAGTGCGGACGGCGACTGTATCACGGATCCCCATTCTACTGTGGCTACTCTAATCCCCGTTCTCTTTGGTAGTGGCCGCAAGTAACGACCCCTATTGTCCTAGTTTTTTGAGTTTCGCACTTGTGTAGGACGTGGGGAGGTCGATGCGACGATTGGATTGTCTGTCTGTCCAGTCTGCATCGGCACCTGCACACAGTACCTCCAGTCTCAAAAGCTGAGTAGGCGGATTCGCCACCTGAAACGTTAGAACACAAATACACCTCCCGTTTCTGATAACCCGTAGTTTTCTATGGCGTTTCTGAGTTTCGATAGGTGTACTTCCTTCGGTTCTGAATCAGCCTCTTTTGACTTTTTCCTAACAGGTGCACACGATCCCTGCCAAAATGTTTCGCCGCGTTTTGACTCTTGTTCAAGCACACTGCAAGTTGGGACTGACGGCAACTCTTGTCCGCGAAGATGACAAAATCACCGATTTGAATTTTCTAATCGGACCCAAGCTGTATGAAGCCAACTGGCTAGAGCTTCAAAAACGCGGTTTTATCGCCAAGGTTCAATGTGCGGAAGTCTGGTGTCCTATGACCTCTGAATTCTATCGCGAATACCTGCAAGTAAGCACTCCCACTATTCTTGGTATGCCTCCTCCTCTCCCTCCTCCTCCCCCTCCTTCCCCCCCCCCGCCCCCTCCTCCCCTCAACCACCTACTTTCCCCTCCTCTCCCCACCGTCGCCGTCGTTTGTGGCACTCTTACGCATGTTTCTCGTACTAGATGAAAAGTATGAAGAAGCAACTGCTTGCAGTGATGAACCCCAACAAGTTCCGCGCCTGTCAATACCTCATTCGTTATCACGAGCAGCGTAATGACAAGATAATTGTCTTTTCTGACAATGTCTTCGCCCTCAAATACTATGCAAAGGAGATGGACCGGCCATATCTCTACGGTCCCACAAGTCAGACTGAACGAATGCAGATTCTGCAGAATTTTCAGTACAATGCTAAAGTAAGTGCTTCTGCGTATTTTCTTCCTGCTTTTAATTCAGCGTCGTTCCTGTTCAATTTTGACTGCTTACAACGTAGTGCTGTCGGGCTATAGGCCATTTCTTTATTTTCCATTCGTACTCTCATTAGCCGGGCTTCCCCTTCACTTTTCATTGTTGGATTTTGAACTCTCACGACCACCCCCTTTCATTCAACCGATGTTCGAGGAGTGCTTACAAGTTCATGCCTCCTCTTGCCTAGTTACATTCTCTAAGTGCAGTCCACATAACGCGCCTACAGTGAGTGACTGATCTCATGAATGTTGGCCGAAATCCTGAAATGCGTTTTTGACAAGGAAGCATTAGTTAGGTGGTGCTGTTGTATTGACTATCATGCAGCATAATACCATGGTATTTTTAGACTCGCCAGGATGCCGGCCTCCGAATGCACTTTTTTCGACCTCCTGCAGAAACCACGCTCGGTAAAAAATGACTACTTAAATGGCATGTATTTTTCACACTGATTCTAAATGGTCTTATAAATCCAATTATATTTTATAGAACACGTGCACAGAAATATGCTTTTTTACTCTTTTGGTAGACAATCGCATTGTCTTTAGATTTTATACCATAAGAAAGGTTATATTTCAGTTTTAAAAAAGTTCTTAATTATGACATTTTTAAGACCGTGCATTGTCCATACATACTGCATCGCACATGCCCGTTTACCAATGCTCCTCAGGAGATGTACGCATCCATTGCAAAATTTTATGAACTCCATATGGTATCTCCTTAAATTCCTAGAGGAATATATGATTTTCTTTACGCGGAAACCATACACCTTGTAGACTGAAGTCGCTAAACGCCAAAGCAACGGGTGATCGGGCTCTAGATTATTCGAGAATTGGGAAACTTTTCCAAAACCTACATATAGACTTTCTTTGTGTATAGACTGTGAAGACAATGTCATTTTCTACTAAACGAGTAAAAGAAGGCATATTTTATACGTGTTTTCTATAAAATGCATTTAAATTTATAAGACCGTCGAAAATCAATGTGAAAAATGAATGCTATTTAAGTAGTCATTTTGTACCGAGTGTGTTTCTGTAGGAGGTCAAAAAGAAATGCCTTCAAAAGCCATATATTGACGAGTCTGAAATATTATGAGATTATGCTGCATGATAATCAATACTACAACCCCACCTAAGTAATCCTTCCTAGTCTAAAACGCATTTCAGCATTTCGACCAACACTTCATGAGTCCGGTCACGCACTGTGCCTCCATCATTAAAGTAGTTTATGTTGTTTCGTTTTGTATTACACAAAATTTGAATGCTCCATTGAGCGGTGGTTTTTAACGTCTACGCCATAGTACCGAGCTAGCATATTGCACTTTCATAAGGTGGGTAAGTTAAAAACTGCATCTTTAGGTGAAACACTACCCGCTGGTGATTCTGCTGAAGTCTGTCTAGGCATTTTCTCTTTACCCTGCAGTTCACATATTGATTGTTCCGTAGCGTAGTGCAAAAGGTCTGTTTTGCTCATTAGAGTCCCAGGGTTCGAGTCTCGCTTTGTCCACACTTCTTTAACGATGCCTATGAGCCAGTGACTACTTTTTATAATGGCAGGCTGTTGGTGGTAGAAAACTCGCCCAGGGAATCGGATGTGGCAGGGTTTACCTTCCTGACATTGTTGGTAGGTGCGAAGTCGGGACGTCGGTGATTCGACTGCGTCGAGCAACACGCACATTTCCTGGCTGTGGGCTGGCTGGGCTGTGGTCTGTCAGGTTTGTTTGCAAAAAAATTATCCTCGACTTGTGAATCTATTACTGTATTTGTTAGAGACCATCATTGCAGCCTATACCAGCACGTCACTGATGGGCGACCACTCCAGGCATTTGATCTCAAAAGTACCATAGGTTTCTTGTTTTGGACACCAAATCTCAGGGGTTAACATCTCCCGAAATATGGAGGGAGATATATGCCATGAGCTTACTGAAGCCTCCAGTTCTGATAAGAAATCTGCTAGTCGGCATACTGACCTCCCACCCGCGTGCACCATCCTGCAAAACCGTCTTCAGACAGGCCGTTGTTTCCCTCCCTATCTTTCTCCTCCTTACAGGTGCCTGCGATTTTTGTGTCCAAAGTCGCCGACAATTCGTTCGATCTGCCTGAGGCTACCGTTTTGATCCAGATCAGCATGCACGGCGGCAGTCGACGCCAGGAGGCCCAGCGACTGGGCCGAATCCTGCGTGCCAAGCGTGGAATGGATGCCGAAGCCTATAATGCCTTCTTCTATTCGCTTGTCTCACAAGACACCATGGAGATGCAGTACGCACTCAAGCGTCAGCGCTTTCTTGTTAATCAGGGTTATGCGTACAAGGTGAGCTCTCCACTTTCCCTCTACTTGCTGTTTTTTCCCGAGTAACCACCCTTTTCGACGCGTAAGTCAAGCCTGGACTACTTTTGCTATTGAGTGGCAAAAAATTGCTTCTCTCTGCGTCGTAGGGACTCAATAAGTCCACACAAATGTCCGGTTAAGCCATGACTCTTAGGCCAGCCGCCGCGTAGGATGGTTCGCTGTAGTTATTCAATTCAGGAGTGAGATTTACTTTGACGTAATTACTTCTACGACGAGTGAAGTTTTTATTGGTTGCCGACTTACCAGCTTAGCAACAGGGCACGCATGAAAGTACAGCCATTGCATAGTCAGATTCGTGAGCCAACTTGTTTCGTACCTAGCCTTCGTTGAAGTGCAGTTTACTTTCTGCTACCGGTGGATGCCGTGGATAGCCCATTGACAGATTACCGAGCAAGCCTTTCCTCTTGTGAGGTTGTGATCGTCCTGATGCCGAGGTAAATAGTACTTTGTTGTCCCTCTTTTCCTTGGCTGACCACTGGACCGGACCCATGTGGGTGAGGGATGGGGGAGTGCAGTAGATGCAGTGCAAGTCCACTATCACCACAAACTAATTCGATCGCGTGTCACCACACTGTGCCCTCTATGCTATACGGTGTACATTGTCATTTTTGAGAGGCGAACTGACAGGGTTAGGTCGACACCGGCGCTAGTAATTCTTCTAGAAATCCTATTCCGTGCTTATGGTGTAAGTTTGGGTATGTAGGGTGACCAACTATATACTGTGACACGCAACCGCTGCCATTTCTCGTTCTGCGTCAATCTTCCTGTTGGGGGAACTAGACGGCTTTCCTCGATATAATCCAGTGCATGTTCATGGTGACTATCGACTACAAACATTCACAGCGACTTAGAAGTTGTAGCTTAGAAGGTTTCTAATTTAGAGGCTTCACAATCTTTTATAGGTGGGCCAGGTTACGATAGTTCCTCTTCATGCGGCCCCGATGACAGGATGCAATAGAAAGATGTGTTCAGCCGGGGGCGCATGGACGCCTCCCCCGAGTATTCGTCTTGACTGAGTCTATTTGCAGGCAGTACTTTAACAAAACCACTCTAATCTCCGGGTGTCTTGATCTGGTCTTGCCACGGGAGCAAGATGCGATCCGAGAGGACAGTGGGATTGATGTTGTACAAGGCAACGCTGTCCTTCCAGCCAGTCTTGGCGCCCATCATAGGTCACAAATAAATAATCGTGTAAACGGCCCTCTCCTCAACCTAACGGCAAGCAGCCTTGTCCGGCGGGATCTTTAGGCTCAGTCGACCGTTGGGACAGCCCTGAGGAATTCTTTTCTTTTGGAGTCTCCCACCTCCTCCAGGCACGTCAACCGGAGGCCATACACTTTGAAAAGTCCCGCCGCCTTAACAAGCTCAAACTCCGAAAGAAAGCAACTATCCACCCACCACCAGCCTGAACGAAGAAGATGGACTGGCTTCCTAATATGTAGCCACTGTTGACGATCATGCTCCGGACTAAGGGGCTTTTCCCCAACTTTCCCAACGACCTCCCCGAATGAACACTTATAGGCCCAGCGGTGCTTCAGCCAAGGTAGGGCTTACAGATGGAGGCACTGGCATCCTAATCACCGTCAGCACTCCAGCGAAATCCACTGCCGTGAAAAGACCGTCTGCACGCATTTTGCTGGTCCTCCTATCAGGCTGCTTTGCGGGCAAGGGGAT
Source organism: Spirometra erinaceieuropaei (assembly GCA_902702965.1). Classification (NCBI taxonomy): domain Eukaryota; kingdom Metazoa; phylum Platyhelminthes; class Cestoda; order Diphyllobothriidea; family Diphyllobothriidae; genus Spirometra; species Spirometra erinaceieuropaei. The sequence goes on from CACRXP010000141.1 coordinate 1,139,143, forward strand.
CCGCACTTCGCAAGGTGGCGGAATCTCCGCCGTTTCAACTAGCAAATCAGGCAGAAGATCTAAACCTGCGTTCGCTCTGTGTGTCGATGAAACAGACCAGTGGGGAGCATCCCCTACAACCTCGCGTCCAGGTGACTGCGACGCACAACAAGGGCGGCTTGGCCCCTCCATCGGTGACCGTGCCATCGAGTCCACATTGTGAAGGAGCCATTGCAGGCATACTGTCAGTTCTGAAAAGAACCAAGTTATTCCGTTAGTTAGCAACCTTTCAAGCCAAGATAGATTCAAGCACGTCAGAATTATTTTAGTGAGGAATTCGCTGATGTGCCGTGGGGTGGATCATCCAGTGTCAGCCTAATTCCCTCATGCACCAGTCGATTGTCCAGCCCGAAGAAGATATCCATCGTCGGTTACTACCGGTGCGTATTCGTGTACGTCTACTATATTTTGGTTACTGGGGTTATGTTTGACCTGGTTCCCACGGTGCACTTACCGCACCTTTCTGTCTACGTGGTAGGTTATCACGCGACTGGCCGGGATGGAGAATGAGCCCCTTAAACTGGTCACAAAGCAGGAGCAAGCCGAACTGCTGCATCGCGTTCTATCCAGCACCGACGAGGACGCCATGGAGGAACGTCTGCCCGGAGATCCGGATTCAGTGTCCTCGGGGTCCCGACGTCAGCCCGCTGGGGGACAATTTGCCCGTCGTGCCGGTCACATGGCTTCCCTCTCCGGTGCTGACGATGCCATCTACATCGACTCTTCTGCGCGGCGTGAGAAGCCGATGAAGGAGCGTCACCCCCTCTTCAAATTATACAGGCGATGATGATGGTGGTCTAGCCCTTTCCTCCCCTCCTACCCACGTGTGTGTACATATGTACTTATGCACTGGACTCATGCTGTGGCGTGTAAATACTTTTGTTTTATCAACAGGACAGATTTTTGCGCTCATCTTGATTCTTGGCCACTGAGGTCGCTGTGATCGCGGTTTAACTCTTACACGAGGTTTCTCACATAATGCTAGGGTGACTTTTCACTGGCTTTTGGGACCGAATACCTCTAATTGTCTGCATACTATAGTTTTCTTGTTTTTGGTTTGAGCCGGAAGGCAGTCCAGTCATCTGAGCCCCCGTTTGGCGTTTGTTCACAGGCTCGCACTCAGGTGGAGCGAAAAAAACGGCAAGGCATTTTCACTGGTATTTGTTACGTTAAATTCCTACTTAAGTTACTTAAGTAGACATTATTATGCATCAAATAGTTGCGTTCGGCCGACCTGGTATAATTACAGAACGGAGTATAGGCTTTCCGTCCGCCCTTTGCTCGTGACTGATCGTGAACGGTAAATGAATCATAAAGTACCGCTCAAATCTAACTTTCTTTGCCGGCAATACGTCGCGGTTATGTTTAACCGCCGGCACTTCATTCCCCGCCGAATCTCGCATGCTGTGCAAATCTCGAATTTTCGGGGATTTAGCGAACCCAGTGTTCCTTTAACTGCACTTGTTTGGAAGGGTGTCGGGCGACAGCCACTTCGGCCATGCTTCGGGGGAACGTGCAACCATGTTGTTGAGTAGCAGTGTTCTGTGTTATGAAGAAAATCTCGCTATAAGCGAATGTTCTGCCTTTAAATGTGCCTTTTTCTTTCTAAAAGATATCGCGGAGTGGGTGGACTTTCACTCGGAAAATGGGCTTGAAAAACACCGCAGAATGGGGAGGCCACATGCCTGGCGTGCGAACCCGAACTGTCCTGCAGTTTGATCTGTTTGTCGTCCCATGTTATCAAGTCCAGCGCCCTACTGTTGAACCATGGGTCCGTTGTACCGTCGGTTGCGATCGAAAATATTCATCATGCTGGAAGTGCGCTCTCGATCGGCTCACGGGACCTGTTCGTCCAGCAGCGACTTGAGGCCCACCACAGGTGGTCGCACAACGACCAGTTATAGATGCAGAAAAAGATTGCTTTCTGTTATGATTCGGCCCGGTACGGGAAATCCCGTGGAGCGTATACGCACTCGACCCTTGTCCTCAATACCAACGCGGCAGAGAAGGAGAACGCAACCGGCCACGAAAATGTGTATTAGGAACTTGCAAGTCAAAATTAACTGGAAGCAACGCATATTTATAACGCCCTACTGTGCTTCGCCGGCATTCGGCCCAATGCCCTTCGGGAAGAACATTCCAGACGAGCCGGTCGATAATTCGAATACGCAGATCGATCAGGCCCGTGAGGAAAAGCCAATAGAGAGGCGCCACAATTAAGATGACAGCGCAGTAGAGAAAACGCACGTGGCCTCCCGTGATTGGCTGGCTCTTGTTTTTGGGAGTGTAGGCACTCCCAACACTTTCAAACACAAGGGAGATTGAAATGGCCATTACTGGCTCATTAGACGTCGTCAGCCAGTGATATCCGACCTCAGGCTTTGATAACATGGGACAAAACCTTTTTTCGCAGTCGTACCAACTAGGGGTTGGGGTTAGGCTGGGGCTTGTCTACTGCAGGCATGGCTACAAAATAATATTCGAGCCCTGGGATCCAAATCCGGATTCTTTGGCAGTTGAGTCCTTTTAAGCCCAACACTTTGTCGACATACCTGGTCAGTGAACGTTCTTTCAATGGTAGCATTTGTTGACTTGCCTTGAGAGGAACCCATCTTCAAACCCACTGTCAAAATATGAGGTAAAGAATGCCCGTTAGTAGTAGTATGGAAAAGGGCTGGAAATCACTTTTGGGGAACATCCGCAGTATTTTATGTTGAAATGCGCAGGACAATAGGGGGGCTAACATCTTAGTCGTAGTCAGGTCTTCTCCTTCTCTGGTACTTCTTAATTTCCCTTTGAAAAATCCTCCCTCTAAAGAAAAAATAGGTCATTGTGTCCTGGATTTTCCGACTGCCTTAGAGGTTATCTGCTATGATCGCTCTTTTGCCTATTCAGGGCCTTGTCTGTGCATAGGTTTTGCGGTTGCACAGGTACTAACCGAAAGCACGTATACATGTTTCGCTGATATTCTGCCTCTGCATGGTACATCTGCGAGAAGTTGGGCTTATCAATGGATCCTCCAGCGTCCCCTGTGTGCTTTCTTCAGTTCAGTTTATTAAGAGAAAGTGCGAAAGAAGGGTAGGTAATTAATCATATACAACAAGCATGTAGTACTTGTATGGATGTGTCAGTTTATGCATACTGTGTCGAAATCGTGAAGTGATCATTTCGAGATCCTGAAATGGCCCAATTAACACGGAAATGAAGGCTTATGCTTCAGCGAGGATTCACTGATTCGCAGGTGGACTAAAAGGTTATGTGATAATGTTACTTAAATATAGGAAGTAGCACACTTTGTAACGTATAACGTTCAGGTGGTACAAGGGAAAAGTTTCCCAGTTTCTGGTGACGTAGTGGTACATATTCCTGTACTGGTCAATCTTCCACTTAAATGTGTCCTCGGATGAGAACAGGACGACGTATCCAGCAGAGCATTCCATGCCTTAATCACTCTGTGGGTGAAGAAGAATTTCCTTGCATCCACTATTGCCCTAGTCACACGTAGCATGAGAGGATGTCCTCTCAAGATAGTAGTGGTGGCCGGCTCAAAAAGTCACTGGATCTGAGGCAACAATCCCGATCCCGCAGCATGCGAAACGTTTGAATCAAGCTGTCTGTAGTCCAGAGGAAAGAGATCAAGGTTGGACAGTCTAGTTTCGTAAGGTGGGTTTTTATGACCCCTAACAAGCTTGGTTGTCGGTCGTTGGAATTTTTCGAGGGTGATACGGTCTTTAACAGACCAGGGCCCCCAGGCCTGAATGGCAAATTCCAACTGTGGTCCCCCTAACATCCCGAAGACTCTTCGTCGAGAATCGCAAATGCCCGCTTTACGAGATATACATGTGCTAGACATTGCGAATTTCGCTGCTTTCAAACAGTGGAAGGATGGCTTTGGTTAGGATGTTATCCAAACGCCTAGATCCTTCTGAACCTCTATCTCTGTTAGCGGTGTGTGATTTATGCGATAATTCCTCCGATGCGCAGATTGTTTCATTTGGCAGCATTTAACGGGAGGAGCCAGCGACTTGACCATTGCTAGTGTCGGTTCAAGTTTGCCTGTAGATTTGCTTCATCGTCCTCGTGGCGGATGACATTCCAAAGCGTTATGTCCCATAAAATATGGCACTGTCGCAGTCAAACCGACGGATGCAGTCATCAGTATAAATGAGAAGACGATAGGGCCAAGAACGGAGCCCTGAGGTACGTCGCTCGCAACCGTCACCTCCACCGATTGCTGGTCACTAAGACGGACAATCTGAGATCGACCAATCAAGAAGTTTCCGATCCACTTCAAAAGCTTGTCTCTTACCCCTATGCGGCTGAGCTTTTATAGGAGACGTTGGTTTGGCACACTATCAAAGGCCTTCTTTAAGTCTATGTAGGCCACATGCACCATGTTTCCTTCATCAATCGCTCTGGTCCACCGTTTTATACAGTAGAGTAAATTGGTCAATCAGGATCGTCCTCCGCGGAATCCATGCTGCCTATCAGACAGAAGATGGTGTTGCTCTCACGTTTCTGGTAGATACGTTATTTTTAAATTGCAGATTTTTTATTTCCTCAGAACTTAATGGCTAACTTGGAATAAATCAGTCCATTTAAGATCTATGGGTTCAGGCTAAAATTTGATATGAATATTTGGGTCAAGATCCATTAGTCATAGTGGAATAACCGCGTAATACTCACAAACTATCAACAGGCAGCCAGTAGTATATGCACAGGTTACACAATATGCCATACTTGGCAGCTTTGTCTGGTTAAAGATGGCTAGAAATAAAAGCCGATTGGGCAGGTCGAAACAGGCTCTGTTGATCATATTCAAACCGTCAAATGGTGCCCTCAGGGCTTATTAACGTTGGGTGACTGAACCGATCGGATCTTATTTCGTAGCCGTACCTGCAGCAGACAAGCCTCAGCCTAACCTCTAACCCTAACCTCAATCCATGACCCCTAACTCCAACTCCTATCCTTAACCTCTAACACCTAACCCTAATCCCTAACCCTAGCCCCTAACAGGTACAGCTACACAATAAGATATTGCCACAGAATCTTCGAAGGGCACAGCATGAAGGCACGAACTCTTGGTAAAATAGTCGACAAGTATTACTGACGAAGATAGCTGAGCACAGGTGGGGGATTACTTCTAACCTCCCCGCGATCGCTATCTAATCCTTGGTTAGATCGCAGTTGGTAGCCAGGACCCGTATGACAGGTGGCGGAGGGTTTGTTTACTGGGGCTATTTTGTGGGCCTCCATAATCACATCTGACCCATTTGGCTTCCGTTTTACGTCTGAGGTTAGGATTAGGGTACCGGTTAATGCTTGCCGATTTTCGGGCTAGGTTTATGCCTTTAGGCTTAGGTTTTCGGGTTACGGTTAGGGTTTGAGCGTACGATTAGGTTTCAGTATTACGGTTAGGTTTTTCATTTACGGCTATGTCTAAGGGCTGCGGATACGTTTACGGTTTCGGTTAGGGTTAGGGTTAACGGTTACCGTTTAAAGTTTAGGTTAGGGTTAAGGTTAGGATTAGGGTTAATGTCGCCGTCCGCTTCCCATTCCTGGCTACCAACTGCGATCTAGCCCAATCCTCCTCCAACTTCGGAGTTTAAACTAGAGTTTGGTCGACCACTGGGTCTACTGATCTGCCAGCTGAGTCGTCGACTCACACCCGTAATCGGGTGTATTAATCAGTCCGTTTTTCGCCTGCTCGTCAGTATGCGGTCACCAGTGGGAACCACAGATCGAACCACCAAGGTTGAGCCGATTCGTTGTTTTCCATCATGACAACAGGATAGATTCCTGAAGGCATTGACAGACACGGAGAAGATCAGGTAGTCGGAAACCATCAGTATCCTGGTTCGAGTATTCGGACCCCTGCGGCGGCTTTGGCGACCGCTCCTCGTCTGAAAACGGCACCCGGCCATTTGGTGGGGGCCAGATCTGTATGCCGACCCATGAAGTTGTCATCAGAGGTTCGGACTTCAAGCAACTGTCGACCCTCTTACACATCGTCCAGCACTTATCTATCTTTGTCTAGCTCCACCTCCGGGGTCAGAAAGGCCCGCAAACGTAGTCGGATTCAGTTCGCAGAGTGGTATTACCGACAGAGACAAGGGAGATTGGAATGACCATTTCTGGCTTGTTAGCCGTCACCAACCAGTCATACCCAACCCCAAAGTGCGAAACACCTGGAGATCGATCCTGCGACCTGTTAGTTAGAAGTCCAACGTCTCTATGTTACGCCTATGTCGTGCGTCGCTGTGCGGCTGCTGGTTAGGCTCGAGAGAGAGCCCGTAAGGCACAATAGGACAAGTGAGTTCCGTATCGTTGAGCGCCCCTCTACCAGGTTCAGTAAGTTTGGGTCAATAGAAGTCCATCGTTCTATCTCTCATTTGGACACCCGGGCTCCGTCAACCGAAGCCGGAGATATTCACCCAGGCAGAAAGTGCTGCTCAGCGACATATTGTCGAGACGGTTTTGTATACAGCGATCTCAGTCCTTTGACGCGGTCAAATTGTTCTTTCTCGTTTCCGATCGAAGGCCTGACAGGAACAGATGCACGCCTTTTCCCCGCACCTGAACCACAGGGGAAGGGGAAGATCACAATTGCGTAATAATCGAACGTCGTTCAGATTGATCCGGGGGGTTAATTGCACGCGTCTTCCCCCGCGGCTGGGTGCGCGGCCCTGCAACAGTTGGATCTGGTAGCAGCCTTCTGATTGGACCTCACCAGGGGGGCTTGGGGGGGGCTGCTGTTCATCTTGATAGGCGCAGCCACGTCATGAGGGCAAGCTGCAATCGCGCACGCTTGCGGCCACGCATATGGGCGCCTCTTATGTCAGGACGGGGCCGGGGGGGGAGAGGACTGGATCGTCCAGCTGTTGGGGTCAAAGATGACGCCACATGGCACTGCACGTTTATGTACGCCGGGCAGTGCATAAACACCTCGGCCGTGCATGTGGGTCGAGCAGAGCGGAGTGAACTGGATTCGAGTACCCCGCTGCGGCTTCACCCAACTCTCCATCTAGCTCGCCCTTTCGTTCAGGCCAGCTGTTGGAGGCATCAACTCCGGCACACTTGCACATGCACTCCTAATTGGACATGTGGCACTATGTGCGCAAACAGAGCGCCACGAGAACGGTAGCTCCCTCTGTGTTTGATGTTCCGCCCCCCCCCTTCCTCCTTCCCAGCCCTTGAGGGGGGAAATCGATTTCGGGGGGGTCAGGGGGTGCAGGCTGGAGCCTCGCACGCGACTGATGAGGATCGAGAAGTTGTAAAGCAGGTCCTTTTCCTCACTACGTTAACTGCGACTCTGTGAACATCAGTCAGGCGCAAGGATCAGGCGCGACGAATGAGCGGGAAGACAGGTGCACTTAGGGTCGGAGGAGCGAGAGCTTGCGTTGTGCGTTAAATTCCCGCAGGAGATGCCTATTTCCGTCTCCTAACCTTAACCCAGTTACTCTGGAATTTAGCTCAATACCGTCTGTAATATGGGCAGTACTTATAACCATGCTCTACCAAAGCGCACTTTGTTGGATTTCTCATTAATGGCTGTCTTTGTCGGTACCATCTTATCTTTCTCAGCATAGCTAGTCTCATATCGTCACGCTCTCAGTGGGAGTCAGGTGAGCTAGCCCATGAAATGTCAACCGAAATTCCGAAATGCGTTTTCGTTTCGAAAAGATCACCTAAGTAGGGTTATAAAACTAGTCAGCCTGCAATATAATTCTATAATATTTCAGTTACCTCAGGATGCCGGCTTTCGAATGAACTTCCTTTCGGCTGCATGCAAAAGCTACACTCTGTAAAATATGACCACTTGAGTAGCATGAATTTTTCTCATCGATTTTCGATGTCCCTAAAAGTTCAATCATATTTCATGGAAAACATGCATGGAAATATTAATTCGTTTCTTCATTCGGTAGACAATTACCTCTGCTCCCAATCTTATACTTGAAGGGGGGACATAATTCGATTTAAAAAAGTTTCAATGGGTTGGACTTTAAAGTACTGTGAAATGGCCGTTCATAAATCATCATGTCTCTGCATTTACCAATACGGATCAAATCCACTGCTAAATTTTATGAACCCTATATGGTTCCCGTTTATTACCGTAAAGAAATATGTGATTTTTCGTACGGGGAAAATATACGGCTTGTAGTTTGGGTACCATGAATCCGAGTGTCACGGTAGAGCGGATTCAAAATTACTCAGGACTTGGAGAAGTTTTTGAAAGCCTAATTAGCCCTCCTAATGTAAGATCACCGCAGCCGAGCCGTCGAGATCCTAAGTCGATCAAACGAAGGCCCCATAGGGGAAAATGGAAGGCATCGAATTGATGACAGGTAGATCATCACGAACGACGACTTCCACGCTGCACGCACGGAGTGGACAGAACCCCTGTGACTTGCGTTTGAACTAGTTTATAGTGGCTCAAACTTTCGTTGCATCTATTTCACCCTCTCCTCCATCGCCCACCTGGCTTGTTGGCTAAACAGTAACAGGACGACCGGAGGCGGGCGCAGAGTGGCAAAGCTAAACGACACGTCTACGCGCGCCACACACGTGCTGGTCCCGTTACACCATCGAGCTGTGGCAAGGGCGGCTTTGATCTTACATGCATGAGAGTGCCGTGGGGAGCCATGGTGCCTAACCCTCCGTCCCGAGAGGAGGACCGAACTGCCCGGTCAGTTGGCAGTCTTTCAAGCCGCCCTTTTTCAGCGCGTTTGGATAGATTCAAGTGCGTCAGATTGCTTATAGTGAAGATTGCGCGGAAACTGCCGTGGGGATGGATTCCCATAATCTACCTCCCTCCCTCTTCCAGGCTGTCAGATCCTGGGCGTGGGGCCTACGCCTGGGGCGCGCCACAGCATCTCCCCAATGCGTGACATTGATCACTGGACGTGTGGGTTTTGCGCAGCCAGATTGACACGCGTTCTGAGCCAATCTGACCTCCGCTTAGGTTTATAGCACCTCCGGCCTAGCCTGTTGTGGGGGCCAATCCAGCAAGCACAGCAAGCTAATCCGCTATGACTTCGTGCCTTCCTCTGGAGACAAGTCGTCATGTAGTCGTGTCTAATCTAAAGCAAGCCCTAACAACTCTCTCTCTCACTCTCTCTACAGTTCTCTAAATATATTGTTTACCTAGAGATGACTACCCAACACAGTCGGAAACGTTTGTGGATGTAGGGGCGGGTAATGGCCGAAAATTGGTAATTCGCACAAACGGTAAGCGTCCTCCCGCGACTGATGTCTGAGCACAGAGAATGGAGATCGCCGGCTTCCCTAACTTCAAATGATTTGTCGTCGATCCGCGGTGTCTTTTCTACCAGTTCATTTCACCCGATGATAGGCCTAATCAAGGAAGGATCGACGAGGTCAATCCGACTTGGTCCGGTCCGAAAAAAAGTTAGTTGGGCACACCAAAAAACTTTCTTTTACGGCATCATTTCTGACGACGAAAAAGTACGATTTATGTGAATATCTGATGTTTTCAGTCCAGGGTCGCCGAAGAATAGCCCCAGTCGACCAGTCGACCCTCTTCCGCCTGTATGCTGGATATTGCGTACTTATCTTCTGCGAAAGACAACTAATGATTGACTCGGTGGATGTCATGGGAATTGACAGTGGATCTGGCAAAATGTTGTATTATCCAATGAGTCACTGCAACAAGAGTTTGAACCATCGTACAAGCAGACCTAATTTTTTTAATACTCAAGAATGTGGCCTCGAGGCGATTTAAAATGCTTACTATATTTTTAAAATCGCATTGTGAAAAGATACAAAAACGTGGATAAACGCAATAAGAATCTCGGCTCGAGCAGGTTGTGTAGGTACTGCATCGGGCTAAAGAGCCGGCCGCAGTTTCAAAATACCCAGAACCCATATTCGTCCGACCCCCTGTTTTACGTGGGGCCGGTGGCTCAGCCCATGACATTGTCTACCCTGCAGGGGTTGACTACGAAGACTGGCAGGAGTAGCAGTCAACCAACGTCTGTGTGTGTATATACAGTTCGTGACCTATGTGATGAAATGTCACGAACTGGGAACTTAAATCGCCGTAGCGCACGACACTGCCACCCCGCATCCACGAAAGTTATACTGCGTTAAATATACGACCGAGCTCCAAAACAAGAGATGCTTTGGTTTGTAAAGTATTATTTATTGACTAAGAAATTACGTATTTTAGGAAAAACCACCAAATAAAAAATCGACCATATAGCAGGTCAACTATTCAGGATCTAATATAACTCTAAGCAGAGAAGTAAACTTTCACAAAACGACAAAAAATGAAAAACACTAATAAATACAACGTGTTATTACTTTTTTGGTTGTCCTTTAGCTTTTAAAGTTGCTGTAAGGCGGGAGGGCATGGAGACTACCAAGTTGTCTATGGCGGTTTGGTCTATGTAATTATCAAGCGAAAACTGTAACTCTTCTCCCATAGAAATATGTTTCCTTGCCTTGTCCCAGTTTCTTTTAATTAATGCAAAAAGATTTTCGATGGGAGTTAGGTCCGGGCTGTTGGCAGGGATAAAAATGCTTCGAAGGGTGCAGGCAGAGAGGCTGACTGTGGTCTAAAATATTAGATTATAGTCGTAGACTTAATTGGAATCATACCTCCTTTGAGCGGTGGACAGGGGCATTATCCTGCAACATTATAGTGTCCATTCGACGTCTATGAATGCCGTTGTAACCAAAGGCATCCTTTACGATGTCAATGAACACCTTGCTATTTATCTTCTCTACTGTTGAACGCCAGATTGATCGCTCTCCAAATTTGATGGCCATCCAAACCATCAGGCATCGGCAGTTCGTGAAAGTTGGCGTCGACATAGTGTGCTCTCGTGGAAAGTTCTTTCCACATATGACCACCTGGGTCGACTTCGGAGGCTTGTCTAAAAATAAGACCTCATCGCAAAAGTAAATGCTTTTCCAGAAGGAAATCCTGTGATCAATATATTTTTGAGCAATCAAAAAACGTCCTCTTATAAGTTTTCTAGTTAAAAATGGTTTTGTAATGGCGTTTTGTTACTGGAGACCAAACTCTTTCATTCTTTCTCTAATTATGCGCATAGAAAACATTGACAGGTGTTCCCTGTAAATAGCCTTAAGGGGCATATAATGATACTTTTTCAGTGTCTGACGAATTAAATCGTCGTCGTGCTTGCTTGTGGACCGTTTTGGCCCACCCTGCTTAGTTCTAGGAACTGTTTTATTATTCATAATTCTCCAGAGAGTGACCTGGCTAATGTTGAAAATACTGGCTAACGACTCATGCGGCAGCCCTTCGGCTGCCAATTTTCGTATCCGCTCAAAGTCAACTTCCGATAGGAACTGCTTTGACATCTTTGCTGCACGGCGTGCCGAAGAAAAGTGGCAGCATGTAGCGCGCAATCTATATATATAAGTGTGTACGCCTACTAGTTCCCGGTGTAGTAAAACAAACACAGTCGAGCAAGTTTATTACTGCATTTAACGACATAAAACGTTACAGTTTTGTTGAGTAGAATTTAGAAAGTGCAAATTAATTTTTGATTTATGAGAATAATGTGTTTTTACATACTTGACTTGACCTGATTTTCATGAACTAAAAATCACAATTTCCAGTTCCAGAGTGGCCTTCTTTGATATTTTTCTGTGTTATATGAAAGTTCCTTTATAACGCAACGCGTGCAAATAAAAGGTTTTAATATGGGATACTTAGTAGAATAGGAAATTAAATGAATATCTGGAGACGTCAAAATCAGCATAATTTTGTTCCGTTTCCCCTCATTAAAACTGAACTAACTCGACATATTCTTTAGAAAAGGGCTTTTTGGGATTCGAATCGATTTTAAAAACAAAAATAACCACACCATATATATGCCGTCCCCTCAACTCAAATACCGGTCTTGACATTTCATGAGTTAGGTCATCTACTGTATACATATTAATTACATTAATGCTATGAGGTCAAAGTCGCCTTTACTGCAGTCTGCTGCACGCAATGGAGACAAGGCTGTGTGTGGCACGCGTAGACGGCCTGCCAGGCTTTGTCAGTCACTGCGTCCACGCTCACCCTCGGTCGTCCTGGCACGATTTTACCGTCGAAGGCAGGTTGGTGAAGTAGGAGAGAGTGCGGCAGATGTTTCACGAGTCACCGGTGCGGTGCCCACTCGTTGGAGCTCACGGTGGATGTCGTCTCTTGCAACAGCAGAACTGTCAATCCCACTTTAAAATACCCCCCCGAATTCAGCATCCCTCGTACAGGCCTTCTACCGTCCCCCCTCCTGCCCTTATACGATCAGCATGACGGCGTCTGAAGCCCTCCCCTCCCCCTCCAGCTTCAAATACAGGATGAGCGAGTTTGACGAACATACATGGACCTCCCCCCCTTCCGACTAACAGAATCAATCTCTTTGATCTATGGACACTAGTCGAAGGTGGAAGCCCAAGTGAGCCACGCGGTGGCAGCGTGAGTAAAACTCTTGATCGATTTGTTCATCGATTTTTGACAGGCGTATTTAGCACGCTAAGACAAAGCGTTTCGTGTCATTGCAAGTTACACCGACAGTGTAGTCAACGCCATCCTTTATTTTCGCCTGTCGGTTATTTATCAAAGCCGCCGAAGTTACCGGATGTTCTGACACAGTTAGTTTCCTCCACCTAAAACGCCACATACATGAGGTGGTCGCACTCTAGTGAAATTTTAGTACGTGGGCGCGCGCCGGTTCACCAGGTGGATATGTTCCCGTATCTGGGTTGAACTCCGCCATTTAGTAATTAGATACCTATATGGTATTTCGAGTAGAGCAGCACACAAATTGCGATTTTCAAGGGAGCCGAACGGGGAGGGGGGAGGGATGATAGCTGGATCACGGACGTATTCATTCAATCTGTTTCCGTTATTATTGGACCCCGTTTAATGACAAACTGGGGAAGGGGGGAGCATATGCAAGCAGCGACATCGTGCCTAGTTGACGGTCGCATTTGCGGGGTCGCGTGGATTTCACGAGCCCTATGAGCGATCCACGAATA
>CACRXP010000141.1:1154353-1164733 GCA_902702965.1 Spirometra erinaceieuropaei
GGGGGGGCATATAAGAAATCCATAGATATTTTGGCAGATTTTGAATAATTCGTATTGACACAACTGTGAAAACCTCGGCGCCTCGGTGGGATTCGAACCCATGCAGTAAGGGGAAGGCTTCAGTACAGCCAACGCTCTAACCACTTGAGCTACGAGACCCCGCCGGACGACGCGAGTTTAATCACATTTGGGTCAAGTTACCCGCCCAACCTACTGCAACGTCTGGAATCCACCAAATCTGATACCGTAATTTGACTGCCCAAACAGGATTTCCTAAGTAATTCACCTAGAATCCACCAGATGACTACTAGGCAAACGAATTATTCAAAATCTGCCAAAATATCCATGAATTACTTGAGCCTAGTAGTCATCTGGTGGATTCTAGATGAATTACATAGGAAATCCTGCTTGGGCAGTCAAATTACGGTATCAGATTTGGTGGATTCCAGACGTTGCAGTAGGTTGAGCGGGTAACTTGACCCAAATGTGATTGAACTCGAGTCGTCCAGCGGGGCCTCGTAGCTCAAGTGGTTAGAGCGTTGGCTGTACTGAAGCCTTTCCCTTACTGCATGGGTTCGAATCCCACGGAGGCGCCGAGTTTTTCACAGTTGGATCAATATGAATATAATAAATCATCGAGGAATTTTATTGAGAAAAGCAGAGATACCGAAAGCGCAAAATTTGGTGTTAGACGAGGGAACTCGGTTATTAAAAGGACATACAGACTGTCCAAACAGCTAAATAAGTAAATAAAGTAGCATAAGTAGCACTTCTATGCTGCTTGCATCTAAATATTTTTCACGAATTAGTATAATATGTGGTATGGCTGTCAGTATGATGTTTGGTTATGTTTCCATAATTTTATTTGGAGAAATCGGTGTATTTCTTTCGTCTTCCCATCGTTCATGATATGGTTGATTAAAGTAATGATTTGACGGATGATGACATCAGCGGAAGTCATGGTAGAATTAGCGGATACAATTGTAAACATACCGTTTTCTGTGTATCGTGAAAACTTCTCTTTCATAAAAATTGCCGTTTGTTTTTTAGCCGAGCGTCCCTGAAATGCCAGTGAATACTTTGTGGTTTTCAGTGCTCCCAATCGGTCGCCAATAAGGATAGCTTCTAAAGGCTGTGACCATCAAACTCTTTAAAGTAAGATGTATATTGAAAGCTTTTACCAAAGCGGTGCGTTCTTGGGGACTCTTTTTACTCCCCGTCCAAGAAGGAAACCGGCAGGGAATATCCGCCCTTCGTAGTACAGATGATTATGGACTACAGTCCAAAGTGGGTCAGGGGTAGCGTCATGGTTAAAACTAGGATTCGGGAATAGGTACCTCCTAGAATATAGGTCAATAACACCCGTAGTACCAAGGGGAATCATATTCCCATGTCCGACCCATGAGACCTAGCTCCCGAAGAGACTCGACCACCGCCTGTGGTAGATATACTGCCTACAGTGAGTGACCGATCTCATGAAATGTTGGCCGAAATTCTGAAATACGTTTTCGATATGGAAGGATTACTTAGGTGGGGTTGTAATACCGATTATCATGCAGCATAATCCAGCAATATTTAGGACTCGCCAGGATGTCGGCTCTTGAATGTAATTCTTTTTTGATCTCCTGAACAACCCACATTCGGTAAAAAAGACTACTTAAATAGCATGCAGTTTTCGCATTGATTTCAGATGGTCTTATAATTTCAAATATATTTTATAGAAAAGATGCACACAAAATATGCTTTCTTATACACGTTCGGTAGCAAATCACGTCGACTTTACATTTTATGCTTGAGGATAGGGCATATTCAGGTTTTGAAGAAGTTTTTAATTATAGGATTTTTAAGACCGTGCAATGTACATTCATAAAGCATCGTACCTGTCTGTTTAGCATTGCTCCTCAGGAAATGTACAACATAGTCCGCACTTATTGCAAAATTTCATTAACTCTAAATGGTATCCTAAAGGCATAGGAGAATAAATTATTTTCCTTACACGGAAAGCATGCGCCTTGTAGAATGGAATCGCTAAACGCTAATGCAGTGGCTGATCTGACCTAAAATTATTCGGGAATTGGAAAACTTTTTTTTAAAACCTAAATATACCCTGTCCTCAAGCACAAAATGTAAGGTCGAGCTGATTTGCCACCGAATGTGCAGAAGAAAGCATATTTTATGCATCTTTTCCATAAAATATATTTAAAATTTATAGGACCATTGCAAATCAGTGCGAAAAATGCATTCTACTTAAGTAGTAATCTTTACCGAACGTAGTTTTACAGGAGATCGAAAGAAAGTGTATTCAAAAGCCGACATCCTGGCGAGTCCGAAATATTACTGGATTATGCTGCATGGTAATGGGTATTACAACCCCACCTAAGTAATCTTTCCAAATCGAAAACGCATTTCAGAATTTCGGCCAACATTTTATGAGATCGGCCACTCACTGCATATGACGCGCCGCTGTGCGGCTGCTGGTTGGGCTCGAGAGAGAGCCCGTAAGGCACAACGGAGCGAGGGAGTTCCGTAATAACGATAGCTGAGCGCCCCTCTACTCTTGAGCAGCTGCAAAATCCTCTCTTATGAGTTACCTCTCCAAAAAGTTCTACGCCTCGAGTAATCTCCGCTGTAGAGAACGAAGTGCGATGAAAGCTAAAGAACAATCGAAAAGTACTGATACGTCGTATTTATTACTATTTTTAATCATTTTGTCATTTTATGACGTTCCCCTTCTCTGCTGGCAGTTATATTAGGCCTTGAATAGTCGACATACTATAGAGTGGTTTTTGATTTGGTAGTTTTTCGTAAAATAGATTATTTCTTAGTCATTAAATCACACTTTATAAATCGAACTGTGTCTTATTTTGAAACTCGGTCGTATCTTTAACGCAGTATGACTTTCATGGATGCAGGGTGGGCGTTTCATGGGCTACAGCGATTTAAGTCCACAGTTCGTGACCTTTCATCAGACAGGCCACGAAATGTATGCTTTTGAGCAACTGCAAAACCTCCTCTTATGAGTTACTTCTCTACAAAGTGCTACGCGTCGAGTGGTCTTCGTTGTGGGGAACGAAGAGCGCTGACACAATCGGAGACGACACGGGGGAGCACAACAGGCAGCCCACCTGCGGAGGGGGCGTTAGGGAGGACGGAAGGGATGTACCTATGCAACCGGACAGAGTGGTTATTATGCAAATGCCAAGCAACCAATAACAAATGCGTGCGTGCGAACACACAGGCAAATTAGTAGGACTATCCCATTAGCATATGTAGGCGAAGATATGCAAGGGGGTGGTGAGTTGGGGTAGAGGGCAAAAAGGGCGCTAAACGCCGCCCGTCGCCAACCCGACTGCGGGGAGTGGGGAATGCGGACACCCCCGCAACAGCAGCTATGCATGTGTGCGTGGGGGTGCTGGGGCGCAGATTCCCCCGAGTTATCCCAAAATCACAGTGTCTCGCCGCCAGTGCTGAGCCGTTCGAAGATGAGTCATTACGGTCTGTGTGTGACAAGGACGGTTGCAGTGGTAGGAGCTCTCTCTCTCTCTCGAGCACCGCCAGCAGCCGCACAGCGGCGCATAATATGGGCAGAATAGCATTACCGTCAGGGGAGATTGGAATGGCCAGTTGGGGCTTATTAGCCGTCATCAGCCAGTCCTACCCAACGCTGAAGTGTGGAACACTTGGGGCTCGATCACGCGGCCTGTTGTTTCGGAAGTCCAACGTCCCTAACCACTGAGCCAGGGGCTCGTTGCCCTGTCGGTTGCGATCGGACATATACAGTAGGTGGAATAACTCATGAAATGTGGACCGAAATTCCGAAAAGCGTTCTCGCTTCGAAAAGATTAATTAAGTAGGGTTGCAAAACTAATCATCATGCAGCATACGCCTATAATAATTCAACTACCTCAGGATGTCGGCTTTAGAACGAATTTCTTTCCGGTTGCATGCAAAAACTATACTCTGTGAAAATTGACTACATACGTAGCATGCTCTCCTCTCGTTGATTTTTGACGCCCTTAAAAATTCAATTTTATTGCATGCAAAACATGCATAAAAACATTCACTTTCTCGCTTATTCGGTAGAAAATGACGTCTTTTTCCAGATCTATACTCGAAGGAAAGGCATAATTGAGTTTTTAAAAAGTTCCTAATTGTGAGATTTTTTAATACCGTGAAATGCTCGTTCGTAAAACATCGTGTTTTTGTATTTGCTAAGTTTGTTTGTAAAGTTAACACTATGACTCAAATCCACTGCTAAATTTTATGAACCCCATTTGGCCTCCTCTTAATACTGTAGAGAAATGTATAGTTTTCCTTACGCGGAAAGTATACGGCTTGTAGTTTGGAAACCCTGAATGCAAGTGTAACGGAGGGTCGGGGTTCAGATCTATTCGAGAATTGGAAAAGTTTTTGAAAACCGAATTATACCTTTCCTTCGAGTACTGAATTGGAAGAGGACGTCATTTTCTACCAAATGAGCAAGAAAATGAATATTTCTATGCATGTTTTCCATGGATTTTAATTGAATTTTTAAGCGCACCGAAAATCAATGGGAATTATGCATGCTACATGAGTAGTCATTTGTACGGAGTGTAGTTTTTGCATGCAGCCGAAAAGAAATTTGTTCGAAAGCCGGCATCCTGAGGTAACTGAATTATTATAGACTTATGCTGCATGATGATAAGTTTTGTAACCCTACGTAAAGGATCTTTTCGAAAAGAAGGCGCTTTTCGGAATTTCGATTCACATTTCATGAGTTAGTCCACCTACTGTACAATGATGGCAGGGCACTCGCCGTCCGTTGCATTGTTCTCCCTATGGTGACATTTAATAAATCAACAATCTCTCGAAGAAAATGTCACAATAAGTGAATTTTCTGTCGGGCACGTGAGTGCGAACCTCCCACGGCCCCGTACTACAGGTGGTCTTGTTCTAAGTTCGCAACACTTGCAGGCAACGATGCCTACCACGTGCCCGACGGAGTGACTCGCATGTGAGCTAGTTCATGGTGACACAGGCTTGCACAACACCTACCGCACTCTCTCCCCCCCCCCCTCCTCACCCACCTGATTCCGATGATAAGACAGTGTCAAAACCACCGAAAGCGGTTGTCCTGACTGAACAACCTCTCTATGCGTGCCACACACACGCCGGCAACCAGCTGTGGCTTACTCACCCTGATGATTATATTTCGTGCTAGACATTGACACAAATCCCCCAAGTGCACCTTTTTACCTCAAAGCACCTTGTTAATCAGTTTTTAGTCTTAAACTCTTCCATGCATACTGTTCTTGGCTACTTGCAGCATTTGCTACATTAACAGGGAGAATCGATCTGTCGACTCAGATAGCACAAGGGTGAGCGTCTGCTCTCGAGCGCGTTTTTCGCATTCGTTAATATGCCTGAAAAAAAGCCAGGACTGGCGAATCTAAACCCCCAGCTCATTGCATATTTATACGCGAGACTCAACTAGTCAGGTTCTGTAAACTGTTCGGTGGATTTTTAACGCCTCAGTGGATGCGTTTTTCACTGCATCCGGTTTTGTCTATCCTAAATGACTAGTTTTGTCCGCGAGGGGTACCGGTCTCCCCGAGTGAAGCTGGGAGCCGGTGTGTAGGGGTAGCTGCCACCCCGGGTTTAGGTTTTAAGGGCTGTGTGTTTAGATCAGACCTCTAAATGACTGTTTACGTAAATCCCTTCCCGACCCAGTTCTCAAGCCTGGGCCCCACATCCGCCCGCCCCCTCCACCCGCTCCCGCAACTGCGAATTTTCTACATAAACACCTCTGGGATGGAGGGGGGGGGGCGGGAGGGTGAGGCGAGGCGCACTTCCGCTAATGAGTTGCCATCAGCCGGTCCACAGGTGCATGTGTCAACCACACCTGACTCCGCTCACCGGCGAAGGGCCTCGATCACCAGCCCGAAAGCGCGGGGCACACCCATCCTGTACTGCAGTCATTCTGCAGCTAATTAGTCAGGTGACTTCCGTGCCTAAATCGCGTAGAAGGCAGCTAGCCGGGGTGGCCGACGTCAGCTAATTGGACTGACGTCAATGTGGCGAACGTGCTTATGATCGCTCATTATCATTCGGATCTCCAGGGCAGTGCGATCTACCTCCCTCTCCGAGGCCCCCAGACTACGTGCCGCAAGGGAGACGCATTTGACCTCCAGCACCACTGGGCAGTTTGGAGTTACATGTGGGGAACTGTCGGAAGTTCGGTGGTCCTAGAAGTAGAAACTGGCAGGATCCCGTGCGATTGCACTTGCACACAGGCACGGTGCAGCGTGCGATCGATAATCAGTGTTACAGACGCCTTTGGATATATCAGGGTATTGAAGCACTGTTTTCCCGAAAGAAATATTAATAAGGAAAAGGCGATGAAAAATGCAGAATTTATTGACGCCGTGAAATTTCGTGACCTCTTATTTAACTGCGCACTTCCATTGCGTATACATAAGATAAGGTAAGATGTTCGCTCAGAGACCAGTAAGGCGCATCAGCGTCATCATCATCATCATCATCATCATCATCATCATCAGCAGCAGCAGCAGCAGCAGCAGCATCATCATCATCATCATCATCTACTTTGACAAAACTGCGAAAAACTCAGTGCCTCGGTAGGATTCAAACCCAAGACAGCAAAGGGAGGCTTTAGTACAGCCAACGCTCTAACCATCTGAGTTATGGGGCCCCACAGGACGACGCGAGTTTAGCCACATTTGGGTCAAGTTTACTCGCCCAACTTACTGCGACGTCTGGTACTACCGAATCTGTCGTGGGTTCGAATCCCACCGAGGCACCTGGTTTTTCACAGTTGGGTCAAAGTGAATTATTTGAAATCTGCCATATAACCCATGAATCACCACCACCACCACCACCAACACCACCACCACCATCATCGTGAATTCCCCGCGGCACATCTGGGCATAATGGAGACACCACTACAACCACCGCCACCACTGCCGCCGCCGCCGCCGTTGTATTTCTGTATTGGTCTACTGTACTGATCCGATTAATATTGCCTACACTGTTTCTTCCAATGAAGTCCTATTGCGCTCCACACATGTTCTGACTTCCGCTACCCTGAATCAGAGGACGCGTATCCTACACAACACTGCCTCCTCTGGTAACTTTTTCAAGCACGCGTCATCTGTCCTCGCGCCTTCGTAGTTAGGCTAATTCGATCCGCCTGTTTTTTAAATAGGGCAGAAACGACAATGCGATATCTACTGTGAAAATTATGACGGCAGTTAGGACAACTGTCTGCGCGTTTCCCCGCAGACAGGTGACTTTTTCACAATCACGGATGACAGGACGCGGCCCCTGACTTAATGTTGGGGTGTTTGACTCCACTATTCAGTGGCCAGAGGATCCAGGTTCACCCATCTCGTTGGTGGTAAGAGCGGCCAAGAATGTCTATTCTAGTCTCCCCTAACAGTTATATTTGTTGGGCAGAAAGAGATGGCACCGCGTCTTTAATGCGCCTAGGAAGACATTTAGTTGGTTACACCAGGCGGACAAAATTGTCGTCCTCGCCGAGTGCATGCCTTCATCAGTCCCTGCTGATTTACTGCCTCGATGATGAGTTGCCAAATTGTTGGTCAGATGGGGTTTTTACATGTGGGGCCGGGTAACGCACGGTAGACGAGATCAAGTAGTTACATGCAAAAAAAAGCTATTGGGAATGCGCGGCTGTACTTTGGGTGATTGAGAAATAGTTGCCCTAACCCCTAACTCTAATCCCTAACCCTAGCCCCCAACACCAATCGAAACAGTATTGCGTCCATCAGATGGGGCTAAATAACCACATCTTACCGTTAAATTATGTCTTCTTCCCTCCGATCGCTCACAAGAACCGCATCCAACAAAAAATGACTGGCGGGGGGGCTCGAAATTTCCTCGTTGATTTTCAATTCCCTTGTAAATAAGGGTTGTAGAGGAAGGAACTATGCTTTCCTTTACTTGTTTGGGTCAGATGTGTTTATGTATCCCCACCTAAAGTAAACAAACCCCAGCCACCTGTAATACGGAACCGGTGGTAATAGGGCTTTTTACAGGCGGGGCCGGGGAACGCACCAGGCAACGAGGCCAAGTAATTATAAGCAAAAGAACACCTATTGGAAATACGCGGTCTTACTTTGGGTGGTTACGAAATAGTTGCCCTAACCCCTAACCCCTAATCCTAATCTCTAACCGTAACCCCGAACCCTAACCCCAGCACTATTGTGTCCATTAGGTGGGGCTACATAACCACATCTTACCGCCAACTTATTAATCGCCTCCAAAGGATGCTTAAGCTAATTTTGATGAGCTGTTGTCCACGAAATGGGAGTGAGTCGTACCTCGCGCACAGACCTCGGGTGCAGTTCGTTGTGGCTTGGTTGCCTGACAGCGTTGAAGCCAACCAAATGTGGACGCTCGTATCCCCTGAGTTCTTAGAGTAGGATATCCGGTGTCCTGGTACCGTTCGAACTTCCTTGGCTTGGGGAGGCTAGCGGCAGCTCTCGTCTCGCACAGTCGACAGTGAACTTTCAGTTGGTGCATCCTAACACTCATTGCTCAACAACGTAGCTACTGGAACAGCGACGATAACCGATACTACTGAAAAATACTACTGTTATTACCACCACTCGACCACAACCACCACTACTACTAATACTATTACTGTTATTGCTACCTACGTTTCTGCTTCTTCAATGCTACTACTTGTACCACTGTAGCCAATAGACATACTAATGGCAATAATCCAAATAATTTATCTTGATCCATCTGTGAAAAACTCGACGACCACGGTGGGATTCGAACCCACGACAACAAGGGGAAGGCTTGAGTACAGCCAACGCTCTAGCCACTTGAACTACGAGGCCCCAGCGGACGCCGCGAGCTTACTCACGAACCCACCCGAGGTTGCCTAGTTTTTTTCCTAATTGGGTCAAAATGGATTATTAAAATCTGCCAAAACACCTATAAATTACGTGAGTCAGGTTGTCATCTGGTACAGAATTGTGCAATGATTAATCGTACTAACAACACAGGTCGTCGCTAAAAAACCCAGACACGCGTGTTTCGCCGATCTTGTGCCGCTGCCCGACGCAGTTGCAAACAGTTCGGCTTGTCAGTGGGTCCCCCAGCTTTCTCGGTGTTTTTGTCTGACATATGAACTCCAGTTTCATCTTGCCTTGTTTAATTTCCGAGGAAAGTAATGCGCGAACTTGAAGTAAATCTTTCGAAACAGATTTTTTCAGGCACGGTCTGGTACATTCTAAATTGACTATCTAGGAAATCCTACTGGGGCAGTCAGCTTACCGTATCAGATTTACCGGATTCCATATATTGCAGTAGGCTTGGCCGAGTATTTTGGCTGATTAAAGTCACTGCTCCCGGCGGGGCCATGTAGATCATGTGGCCCCACAGGGAACCATGTGTTTAATTGTACCGAGGTCGCCCCGCTTTTCCCAGTTGAAGCAAGACAAATTATTTAAAATCTGACAAGACATCTATTAATGATCTGAATATTTTCCTACCAGCGACATTGACTTTTTGGCGTATCGAACACCAGCAAACAGACTGGATGGTAATGTAGAGGAGTTCGACTTTCGAAGCCAGTTCCCGATGATACCTCCCAACAAATAAGGTACCAAGTGTAGTCTGCATATTTACCCGGATAATTCCTAATAATTAAATTCAGCATCGGGAAACACATGTCGGGGGTACATACTCGAACTCCCTAAACGCACAGAGAAGTAGGAGGGTTATCTGTGAGGAAATGCGCAGACTACTGTCCTAACGACATGACCAACACCTAGTCGTCATGGCTGATATCGCCATACTGATCCTTCTATTTCAGGCATTGTCCGAGACAGTAGTTTCTAATAGAAGCAGCCGTGCAGAAGGAGACACGATCGTTGGGCCAAGAGCTTTATTCGCCTGACGTTTCGGATTTCTGCTCGAACCCCTCATCAGAGACAAAAGAAGATACGTAAGTCACCACCAGCTATGCTCTTCTTCCCGAGCGTGTAAATGAGGCTCCGGTAAGTAACCAACCCGCCTTGTCTTTGATTTTATGACTGCCTGAACTCCGTCTTCTCATCGCTGTTGCCGCAGTGGAAAAAAGCTGTTACCTCCTGCTCTGGCGTGAAGAGTTCGGCCTCCAGTGTGGGTTGAAGCGGACTGCCACGCCGGTGACCTGACGGAAGAGGACGGAATTGCCACGGAACCGGGGATTTTCAATTACCACCGCACGTGCTTTCTATTCACTGGCCGTCAGTAAAGTACGAGCGCACTTAAGCCCGCAATCAGGAGAGTTGCGGTTGCCATATCCCCACTCTCAGCCTCATGACGTGTTTCATCCTCCCCCCCCCCCCCCCCCCCCCCCCCCCC
>CACRXP010000141.1:1166810-1178278 GCA_902702965.1 Spirometra erinaceieuropaei
AGAAGAGGGGGTGTTCGACTGTTAAGAGCCCCACGCGTCGAAAAGGACTCATGTGTCCCTCGCTCTCAGAGGCGTGAGGCGCTTGCCGTTTCCGCCGGTTGCTGTCGCGCCAAATAGCCTGGCAACAGAGCTCTGGCGACCTGACCCGATTCATTAGGCCCCAGGGGCGTGTGGGAGGAAGAGTGATGACTGGATTGACTGACTCAATAAGGAACAGGGGGAGGCTTAATGGTAAATCACTCTGACGGTAGCGAACAGCTTCTCGCTTTTTAATTAACAACGAGGGAGGGCAGAGACTGAAGAGAACGGCGTTGTGACCAGGAGAAGAAACAATAAAACTCTGCAGTCATTCACAACCTCACCAGGTGGTTTGTCGGAAGACAACTTCGTCCCTTTGCGCATGTATCGGGTATGTTTGTGAGTCTGAACTGTCTGGGACAGGGATTCATACCGAAGACACCGAAAGATCGGGTTTAGGAATCAGTAGGAGTCAAATTTTCCTTTGTTTTGCGGAAGAGGAAGGAATTGTCACGGAACCGGGGATTTTCAAATACCATCGCACGTCCTTCATATTCACTGGCCGTCCGTTAAGTACGGATAAGTCTGAAGTTGGTTCCGATCATGAAAGCAGGACGATAATAGTAATAATAAGAACTACGAATTCTCCTACTGTAGGAAATTTATGGATTAGGCAGGAGATCTTACTTCTCAGGTTAGCAAAAGTAAGAGATCCGGGTTGATAATCTGAGGAAAAAGAAGTGACCACCGGATCACGGGATTTGTTTGACTAAGGTTTCGAAGAGCTGGGGCGGCCCTCCATTGTCAAAGCGTCTAGTAAAAAAATCGATCAGAATTTTCAATGGACAGCCGAATTAGTTGGCCGTGGGCTGATCGATTTTTTTCGTCTTTCGTTGCCTTGGCCTACCGGCCGTCGCCTGTGAGTGTTGGTGGCCTCCTGTATTGTGCTTCGTCACCTCAGTTGGGGTCAGTTGCGTTTGCGTCCCCCTTTTGGATGAATTGGTCGCCAGGCCGTGTTTGCTCTGTAGTCTTGGGCTCCGTATGACCGTCTTGTCTTCGTCACGGCGCATGTGGTGACGTAGAACTTTATAGGCCGAGGGAAGGTCTAGCTGCCTGTTAATGGAGTTGGCATCTGAGTACCAAGCCTCAAGTGTGAGACGTTCTGTCCTTCAGGTGCTCCTGCATAAGACGGCTGCTCCTTGAACAGCAAAACTGCGAACAGTTTCCCTGATATGAGCCGCAGGCTGTGAGTTTGGGTCTAGTCTCCGAGTTGCCAGTTTGTGCTCATGTAGGCCTCCCCAACGTAGTTGCAGTCTCCATCGTTGCAACGAATTTTATAGACAGTTGCTGAGGCTTCAGTGAGTGGCAGTATGTCTTTGGATTACATAACAGCAAACCAGTCTTCGCATGCCGAAGGTAGACAGAAGTTTCGAAGCCACAAGCAGTCGATAACTTCTTTCCAGCTAGTTCCTTCGACTACACAGGACTCAATTCTGGAAAACTCGGTGTTGCTCACTAGGTGCAGTGCGGTCCAACTCCAAAATATGCCTCCGGCTGGTTACTAAGCTTTTTCCTGAGTCATGGGCTACTAAATTGAAAGGACATTTAATCTGAATCGGCCTCCCAACGGACGATCACGTGAGAAAATCGATGACGTTCTTCGTCATCACAGCGCCTCGCGATCGGCCAAGTCGTACATCGCCAAATAACACGTGACAGAGTTTGAATTACGAAGCTAATGGGAGATATACGAATAGGCATTTTACGGTTTGGACGAGTTGGAGCGCCGATGCGGCTGTGTGTGAAATCTCTCATGGCAGGCAAAGGATACCACGAGAGAATAACGATCGGTGGCATCGCTTGCATCCCGCGTTCACTTCCACCAGTATTGCAGAAGTCTGTGAAAACCTCAACTGAGCTTTTTGCAATAATTCATGTTGACCCAACTATGAAAAACTGGGCGCCTTGGTGGATTCTAGATGGATTACTTAGGAAATCTTGCTTGGACAGTCACCTTGCTGTATCAGGTTTGGGGGATCTCAGACGTTGCAGTAGGTTGGGCGGGTAACTTGGCCCAAAATGGGCTTAAGCTCGCATCGGCCGGTGGGGCTTCGTAGCTCAGGTGGCTAGAGCGTTGGCTGTCCTGAAGCGTCCCCTTGCTGTCGTGGGTTCAAATAGCACAGAGTTCGCCGAGTTTTTCACAGTTGCGTCAATATGAATTAATCAAAAATCTGCCAAAACACATCTAGACAATAGACGAACTGCCGCACTCCACTTAGTATTTGTCATTTCCTCTGAAAAAAGGAAGCCGTTATCTCTAACCGTCGTTGTAACTGTGCGTGAAAAATTAATACCTCTTATCCTAAACTAGCGATGCATATTTAAAAAACGATATGCGCCCATGGAGGCCATTCAGGTGTATATTTCGTTTGTCCAGACCCTTTTTGTATTAATTTCATTTGCGATTTATTTTCCAATTTTGTCTCTGTCCAGTTGTTTTTTAACTTATGGTGGGAGGACGTCCATCGATCACTTCGCTGGGCGTTCTAGTCTTCGTTGTGTTGGGAGAACTCGGCCGAGAGTCTTCGCAAGCAGTCACATCCATATATTTAACGGAGGAGATGGTTCCGACACTGAAAATTGAGATTGCAATGGCCGTTTCTGACTTATTAGCCATCGTCAGCCAACATTACCTAAGCTCGGGCTTGAATAACCTGGACTTCGAGCCCGAACTATTTGATAACTGCGCAGCGAGTCTAACGTGCCACCATTGGGCCAGGGGCCGTCGCCATGTCAGTTTGCGCAGGAACATCAACTCTGGTGTCAGTGAGCTCACCGATCAGGTTACGAGACGTGCTCGCCCCTTCGTGACTCGGAGCCCAGTCTAGATCCCCCGCACGAAATCGTATAGCGACCACTTACATATGTAGGAAGTCGGGAGTATCCACGGAGACGGTGGAGACTGGGGTGACCATTCCAGGCTTATTGACCGTCGTCGTCAGCCAGCCATAACAGATCCCAGCCTCAAAGCGCGCAGGACTCGAGCCCGGGCTCTTTGATCATTGGCCCCTCAGAACAGTCTCAATTTTAACACCGGTCGCCTCTTGCCTTACTCTGTCTACTGGGCGTAGGTGACACTCGGGGACCTAGTGGTGCGGTAGCTTCAAGTGAAATCGGGCTGTCGACTGTTGTTACTCGTTAAACGTCTGCAACGAACGCATTTTTTGAGCAAACAGCATTTTTGAAGTCCGCATTTGAGCATTCACTTTGTGTCAGACAGAGAACTGCCGGCGGCAGTTCGTACAAATGACAAATTACCCTTTTCGCAGAAGGATTCCAAAGAGCGAGTGAATTGGGCGAAGGGTTATCTGAGTTTTAAACGGCTTCTGCATGGGGACACATATTCTCACAAACCCGACGAATGCTTGACACTGCAGAGTACCGTTACGTCTTCGCGCTACTCCTAGGAACCCGAAGTAGTTTCCGCCAACCTTTTCCGCAGCCGGAAGAAACAGACCCTATTCACGCCCTCTCCTTCTTCCTAATTACCTTCTCCTACACAATTTTTAACAATTTACGATTTCATAGGTATTTTGGCAGATTTTGAATAATTCATATTGACCCAACTGTAAAAAACCCGGCGCCTCGGTGGCATTCGAACCCACGCAGTAAGGAGAAGGCTTTAGTACAGCCAACGCTCTAACCACTTGAGCTACGAGGTCTCGCCGGACGACTCGAGTTTAATCACATTTGGATCAATTTTACCCGCCCAACTTACTGCAACGTCAATATAAATTTACGATTTG
Organism: Spirometra erinaceieuropaei; assembly: GCA_902702965.1. Classification (NCBI taxonomy): domain Eukaryota; kingdom Metazoa; phylum Platyhelminthes; class Cestoda; order Diphyllobothriidea; family Diphyllobothriidae; genus Spirometra; species Spirometra erinaceieuropaei. Next base: position 1,170,635 of record CACRXP010000141.1, read on the forward strand.
TTCTAATTCAAACTCACGCGAAGGATGTTCCCATCGAGTTTTTGTTGAGACTGAAATATATCCATCACCTCCCCCCTCCCTACCCTGGAATCCGTGTTATTTACTTTCGTTGGGTAGAAGCCGGTGTTTGGTAATCGGCCTCGGAAACAATACTTTCGGCTGCATGTTCACCAAATTAATTTCCTTGGACCACAGTGATCCAGCCGACTTTTGACTGTCTACCCCGAAATGGATGCACTTGAACGTGTGCTCATCTTAAGTACCTGACTGGTGACAGAGTATCTCATCCAACCGCAGGAGTAGGACACTCCAAAATTTATACTGCAACATGATAGAGAAGTTGGAAACGGTGGGTTGTTTACCTCACCTAAATTTAACTGTCTTATTATTCAGAGGAAGATGTGATCACTGGAACAAGAAGATAATTAGCCTGACTCGAACCCATCATCACAGACAGTTTCAGATGTTATTGTCTATGAGAGGGGCTATGTAAAAGTATTCACAAAGAAATAAATAAGTCAGTTGTACACGTTCGACAACAGAAACCGTTCAGAGATATCGAGGAAGCAGGGCGTTTGTGTTCTAACCGAGACAAAGTAAGCTAAAACGCAGCAGGCGATCCTTGCATAGTATGGTGAGTACCGACAGGGCACACAAAAGGTTTAACTACTCTTCTGAAACAAATAAGTAAGTTGCGGCGTAGGAATCGGCAAGGAAAGGCAATGCAAGTACATTGGGACAACAAAAAAGTCAAGGTAAGGCAAGGGATTACGGAGAGGTGGAGCGAGAAAATCATGCGAAATAGTTTATCACTAAAAATATCATACGTAAACAACTCGATGCATGCGGTTATATCAGTGTTAGATAATACGTAAAGAAGACTTCCTGTAGCTATGAATTAATGAGCACGACAAAGCCTTCTAAAACAAATATAGTAATTGCCCGTACATGCTAAACCCAGTGGGGTAACACAACCTATCCCTACCGGTCAGTTCAGAAATGTGTGCGTTAATACAGGAAGACACTATGAACGGCATTCAACACGCCCACGGACTACAGCGTGGTCTAGGGGCTTGATTTTATGGATCATGGGGTGGCTATATTTCAGTCTAACCGATTTTCGTAACACCTCTTCCGCATCCGCTAATGACGCTAAGGCCTACCATTTAATCGTCTGAGTTCTGGTACTATTTTGTTTTTATCAACAGGCGAAGGATGCCCCCAGTCGAGAAAACGTTGGCGCGGCCTGAAGTCTCAGAGCAATGCATATGTCGGAATCAGCCTTTCGAAGTCCTTCAACTAAGAAGTTCCGAAAGCCCTTTTATGCCTCCGCACCTCCAGTTGTTTCCAAATTCCGACCTAGTCTGTCATAACAGGGCGAACACGCACTTGCTAGTAATTGGCCGTCAGTTCGGGTCGCTGACAGAGCCGCGCGAAATACGCTGAAAGGGTCCACTGCGCTGTGCCACAACGCGCTTCTATCATCACAGCGCGAAAGTCACTCCCGCCATGAAGCGCACATGCATGCGATTCCCGCCAGTCACGTGACGCGAAAACGTAGAGCTCGCGGGTACGCGCAAACTGCTCACGCTGCCTTTTGCCACTACCGCGGCACGCGCACACACCCCCGCACCAGCGTAGGCTGATCTTTGACCCCGCCACGTGTGCAATGTCCGCCGCACACATCCGGGCTCATGGGTGGGCGGGAGTGCTTTTGCGCGCGTGAATCAACACCTGGCCCTTCAACGGCCACGCCGACTACACACCTGACGGCCCCAGCGCCGAATTAAAAAACAACGGCCCGCGTTGAGGGCCGGGCGCACGGACTGGCAAGTCCGACAGGGAGAGAGCGCACACGGGGAAAGGGGGGTCAGGATGCGGACGGATGAGTGCTCTTCACGGGACCACCGTTTTGGCCACGGCACCTGTGGGACTGGCGTCAATGGGGGCCCGCTATATTGCCTGTCCGGTGGTTGTCGGGTGCCTCGCCTGGTTGTCACCCCACGACCATCACCACAACCACCAGGGCGAACAGGTCTGTTCAGTTGCTCACCTCGCCATTATACGAGGTCTCTCATGCGGATTACGGGAGCCCTTATTGCAACCTCCCATCACACATTTAGTTCGGCAATTAGGGACAACTGTCTAAGGGGGGAGGATTATGATGATGATGGGGTTGGGAGGGTAGCGAAAGCGAAGCGAGGCACCTGTTCACGGCTCTCGGTCTCTCACTGTGTGCTCACATCCGGCCGCGCCCCGCAACTGCTCTTGGACTCTTTTTTGACGAAATCGGGGGGTGGGTGGAGAATTGAGCAAAACGAGTCACGGTAGAAGAAGAAAAGGAACATTTCGGCTTGGTAATAGCATGCATATATGCTACCACAAAAAGACTTGTTTTATCAGATAAAGGTGAAATGTCTCTGATGACGGATTCGAGTGAGAAGCCGGAACGTCAGGCAAATAAAGTTCTTGTTCCAGTGATCGCATCTTCATCTTCTGACTTGTTTTATCATCACCAAAGAGGTCTACTTCTGTGGTAGAAGACGCTCACCGATCGTTCTTACGGAACTCACTCGTTCTGTTGTGCCTTACGGGCTCTCTCTCGAGCCCAACCAGCAGCCGCACAGCGGCGCATGATATAGGTAGTATGTTATTACCGACAAAAACAAGGGAGACTAAAATGGCCATAACATACTGCCTATATCATGCGCTGCTGTGCGGCTGCTGTTTGGGTTCGAGAGGGAACCCATGAGGCACAACGGAACGAGTGAGTTCCGTAAGAACGATCGGTGAGCGCCTTTCCATCATTGTATATTCCCGATAGAAACCGACAGGGCAACGGGCTCGTGGCCCAGTGGTTAGAGGCGTGGACTTCTAACTAACAGGTCGCGAGTTCAAGCCTCGGGTGTTGCACACTTCGGGGTTGGGCATGACTGCCTGATGAAGACTAATAAGCCAGAAGTGGCCATTCCATTCTCCCTTGTCTTTGTCGGCAGTGCCATACTGGGACTACTTCTGTTGCGGTGGAAAATGGATCATGAAGTTTGGGAAGGCCCACAGTCTCATGGTTGGCTTTCAGGCAACCTCCGCTGTGGTATGCTGATTAGACCGATTGAAGGACAGACGTGTTGTATTGCCCTGGAACCGCCATTCTGCAGTCCTCTCTAATAGCAGTCAGCGATCCAGAAGCACTATTGGTAAAGACGAAGGAAATGGAAATTGTGTGTCCGCACAAATTCGCCCTCGTCAACGAATCGTGCCCCAACTCCACCGCCAACGTCGCAGTCAGCTTGAAGCCACACACTAGTGTCCCTTCGAATGCGAACAGAAATATTATTAGATGTTTTGGCAGATTTTTAATAATTCATTTTGACCTGACTGCGAAAAGCTCGGCGCTTCGGTGGGATTCGAACTCAAGACAGCAGGGTGAGGCTTCAGTACAGCTAACGTTCTAGCCACCGAGGCGCCGAGTTTCTCACATCTGGGTCAAAATGAATTATTCAAAATCGGCCAAAGAGCCTAATAAGTACGTGTGTCCATTAGTCATCTGGTGGAAATCCTGCTTGGGCAGTCAGCTCGCTGTATCAGATTTGGTGGATCCCAGACGTTGCAGTAGGTTGGGCAGGTAAACTTGGCCCAAATCTGATTAAACTCGCGTCTTCCGGTTGGGCCTCGTATCTCAGGTGGCTAGAGGGTTGGCAGTACTGAAACCTCCGTGGGTTCGAATACCACAAAGCTCGCCGAGTTCTTCACAGTCGGTTCAAAATGAATAGGAATATTCAACTTGCAGGAAATGAGAGGAGCGGACAATTTACCCGACATAACTTGATTCCAGGACGAAATGCAGCCGTTCCTCTTTGCGGTGGGGTGCGGATGACTGACACTTAAGAAGAAGCCAGCAAGAGCATTTTCAGCCATCCCGTAATAATTCTCCATTACAGTCGTTTTTGGTCGAAATTGGCAGAGACTAACCGCTCCACACGGTCTGCATATTTGGTCATATTAGAAGCTGAAGCCCACCCCTATCGAAGCCGCAGTAGTGGACGGGAGTGCAGCCCAGGATAACATGTGGCAGTCAGGGAATAGCAGATCAACTTAAACCACACGCAGTAAGTTCGTTCGGTTTGATGACGGAATTCGGAGGGCAGTGAGAGCTGATTTATTCTGTACGCAGGGCAAATTGCCATGAGTTGGCAGTTTGCTTTTTGGGCCAGAAAGGACGTCCGTTCGGGAGCGCTTGAGTGGCGGAGTAGCGTATTGTTCATGCAGGTTTGATCTGCACTCACCAGCGAGTGACGAGAGTTCAAGGGTGATAAGCCGAGTTGGCCAACGCGTCGGAACAATCAGTTCCGAAAAAAGCCCATCGTAGTATCCATACCCGTTAAGGGCGACAACATCTCAAATACCACCAAGCGGCGATGGAGATGCGCCACTGAAAGAACTTACAACTCAGCTGAACTCATATTCTGCAGCCATACTAAGGCTATCCAAGTTCCACGGGCGAAAGATGCCTTGACAATGCACGCCACGTCAAATTGTCTTTACGAATTCACATGCACTTGTGGATGCAAGTACCTTGGGCGGACGCAAAGGCAACTGGCAGCCAGGTCAGTTGAGCACCTGCCTAAATGGTTTCTAAAGCAGGAGAATAAGATTCCACGGTCTTCTATTGCAAAACACCTCCTTGATAGTGGCCATTCGGTTGACCCCAAAACATCTTTTCGAGTGTTAGTTCGAGCACGAACAACTCGGTTACTGCGCTACCTGGAGACAGCCTACGTACGGCGGGAGAAACCCGACCTATGCAAACAGTTAGACCACGTGGTCAACCTCAGTTTGCCCTGGTAGACCTGAGCCCCTTTTGATCTACGAAATCCCTCGGCGTGTTTACTTCCCATTTTCTTTCCTATGTTGCATTTTGAAGTTATCATCTCATTGATTAGTCTACGTGCAGTATACTATGAACTTGCTGTTTTACATTGATTTTCTCTGTCGAAGTTCAAGCCTCCGTATCTCTCTCACTTGTTATCTGTGTTATGCAACGACAGGCTGCAGTTGAAAAGCCTGGTCCCAATAAATTCTGCTGTCCATGCGTGCTTTAAGTTCAAGGGTGGTATGCCGAGCTGGGCAACGCGTCGGCCGGTGGCGTCGGCCATTGGCGCTGTCACCTCTTTCTCTCTCCCCCTTATACTTCTTCAAGTGTGGAGTAAGTAACTCGTCTACAGCCAAATCCGGCATGCAATCCACTGCGGTTAAAAAGACAACAAGGTTCCATGCGCTTGGACACGTTCCGAAGGGTTGATAGTCCTTACTGGTATCACTTCTGTAGTCTCTTGGATGAGCATTGCTCAGGTACCATGGACGAAGGCAGGGAGACATGTAGTCCGTGTTGCACTCCCCAGCATTCAAATTACAGTAGATGTGCCAACTCCTGAAATGTCAACCACAATTTCGAAATGCGTTCTCGTTTCGAAAAGATAAATGAAGTAGTAAGACTAATCATGATGCAGCATAAATCTATAATGATCCAGTTACCTCAGGGCGTCAGCTTTCGAAAGAACTTATTTTCGGCTGTATGCAAGATCTATACTCTGCAAAAAATGACTACTTAATTAACATGCAATTTTCTCGTTGATTTTCGATGCCCTTGAAAATTCAATTATATTTCATGGAAAACATGCATAAAAATATTCATTCTTCTACTTATTCGGTAGAAAATCACGTCTTCTTCCAATTTCGCACTCAAAGAAGATTATAATTTGGTTTTTAAAAAGTTTCAAATTGTGAGATTTGTTTAATATCGTTAAATTGCCGTTCATGAAACGTCATGTCTCTGCACTTACGAATGTGGCTTGTGAAGTTAACAATATTGCTCAAATCCACTGCTAAATTTTATGAAGCCTGCATGGTCCCCTCTTAATACTGTAGAGAAATGCATGGTTTTCCGTACACGGAAAATATACGGCTTGTAGTTTTGAAACCCTGAATGCAAGTGTAACAGCAGGTCGGGTTCAAAATTATACGGGAATTAGAAAAGTTTTTTAAAACCGAATTATACTCTTATTTTGAGTATGAAATTGGAAGAAGACGTGATTTTCTACCGAATAAGTAAAAGAGTGAATATTTCTATGCATGTTTTCCATGAAATATAATTGCATTTTCAAGGGCATCGAAAATCAATGAGAAAATTGCATGCTACTTAAGTAGTCATTTTTTGCAGAGTATAGATCTTGCATGCAGGCAAACATAAGTTCTTTCGAAAGCAGACACCCTGAGGTAACTGGATCATTATAGATTTATGCTGCATCATGATTGGTTTTACAACACTACTTAATTTATCTTTTCTAAACGAGAACGCATTTCGAAATTGTGGCTGACATTTCATGAGTTAGCACATCTTCTGTATCTCCTTTTATCATGCATGGTGGGAAGACATTGCATCAACGTGTACCGTCTGTCAATCATCCGTCAGGTGGGCGTGGGGACGAGGCAGACGAGGTGCCCAGGAAGGAGTGAGCACTCTGGCTAATTGGGAGCAGAGCCGGGCGTTACGCCGGGTCGTTCCGCTCCGTCCTAACCCAGCTCTTATCTGCAGATCCACAAGACTGTACTCTTCTGAGCACAGTGGCCACGAGTCGGTAACAGGCGGACGAAGCTGGACAGAGTTGTCCGCGAAACCGGTGTATGTGTACGGGACACCTGTTTCGGGTGTGGAAGAGAGACCAGCTGTTCAGCGGCGTGCGTGGGCGGAAGCCGCCGGGGTCTTATCTCCCTAATCAGTTGTCTTGACCTGCAATTAGGAGGAGAGCGTGAGGCCGATGTCGCATAAGGTTTCCCCTCGCTATAATCCAATTTAAATACCACAGGCCAGCTTCATCGCCATTAAAGCGCTCACCTCCTATAGACTTCCAGGTCCTGTGGCCACGGATGAGTACACTTCCAGAGGTGAGCCCGGCGGGTCGTTTTTCACTGCGAGAAACAACTGAATTCAACAGACATCTCGCAGTTTAATGCATTCTACAACCAGGATGAGTCTAGGGAAAGTGTACTCTAAGGCATCGTTCATCTTCTCCATCGTCAAAACGCGTTACCCAGTATAAACGCAACAGACGACACCGAATGACAGGCATGAAATGTCGGCTCAAGTGTTGTCGGAGGATTATTGACCAGAATGCCTGCACGCATTGCCTTGTGCACTACCTACTGGTCCCCTCGACAATCCTCCTTCCATGACGGGTTTCGTTGGCTCAAAACGGGAGTACAACTGGCTCACTGTGCGTGTTTATCGGGCGGCGCGGTGTCACTGCGAGTCAATGAACAATGCGCATATGCCTGTGGCATGACTTAGACGTGGACCCTTTATGCCGTCTAAGCCAACGCGTCCAGTCCAATCATCAGCTGGTTGGCGGACTCGGACAGTCGGCTGGTGAAAAGGAGAGGTAAAAGGCGGATGCATAGATAGATGGACAGACGGACGGAGGGGGAGAGAGAGGGTGATAGGGGCCGACACTGGGGATTCCATCCTCAAGGCACACATATTCATTCCTGCAAAGAAGGTGAACGCGCGATCACTGGGACAGTACATTTATTAGTCTGAGCTTTCGGTCTCGTACAGGAGGCCAGCGTCAGAGACAGCATACGTTA
>CACRXP010000141.1:1194466-1207434 GCA_902702965.1 Spirometra erinaceieuropaei
CGAAACCACATTATGAGCGTGCATCACTGTTTGTCATGGTAAATGGGGTGAGGAGGGAGGATAGATAGTGGAGATTCGTGAACGGAGGCAATTTCAGTGAAGCGGACCATGGATGTGAGGGAATTCGCACAGAGGTTTCGTCTTTTGGAACTCACTGCTCCTCAGTCTGCCTAAGAAAGATATTTGAAGTTAGTAAAGGCAGGGGCTGTGGCAAGCGCCCGGATCGCTGAGGAATTGAAAACTTCCGCGGCCCTTCCTTCTCAACTACCAAGCGCAAAACTGCAGTTTGCGCACATATTCACCACGTCGCCTTCTCTATAGGTCGTGCTCATGTAGGCCTAGCAACCTCTGACTTGCACCTCACTGTGGTGCCAATCATTGGGTGTGTGCGGACGCCCTGTGCTCTAGGTGGCATCCGACATGGCGACTCGCGGTAACCCCCCCCCCCCTCCCCACAGACACGCCCGGGTACGAATTTCGCAGAGGCGTCTCCTCACTGGCCAACCAGGGAAGGCCGGAGGGGTGGGGTGGGGGGGGGGTGTTAGATGGATCGCGCGAAAAGGCGTGACCACGGCCATTGTTTACAAAACTGCAATGCAATGTGGCTTGCGTGCTCAAAACACGTGCTCACACCGGGTGAAGCACGCTCTGTTCAGACGCGTTTTTAGTGCTCTGGGGGCGTTGAGTGGGTGTGCAGGCCAGTGGGTGTGGGTCATGTTACCAACGGTTGCCAGGGTGACGGAGAGCAGGATACGCGATATTTGTGTGGCAATCGGATTCGACCCAGAGTCTCTCTCCCCCCTAATGACTGCTACCTCTGTTGCCTAGGCTTCTCTTGGAAACTTGCAAGTGCAGGGGTTAATGGAGAGGGATCTAATGGAGCGGTTTCAGGGTCAGATCGAGTTCACGTCACACACACACACGCGCACACCGGTAGCGCCCCCACCCTTTCTCGTGTCAGATGCCTAACACTTAACGGCGCTATTGACAGGAGAGAAGTTTATAGGCCTCACCGCCTTTTAATGGCCCAAGTTCAGCTTATGAAGGGACATTATGAGAACTTCTTTTGTCTGTTTCAAACGATAATCAGGGGGTTGCGACTTTTAAATCCCCTTGGAAATCGATTGCTACCTTGGAGTGAATCAGTCTACTTGTGGCTTATAATCTCAGACTAAAATTTTATCTGAATACTTGGGTAGAAGTTTGTCAGTCACCGAGAAATAACCGCAGGTACAGTTACCAGCGAAAAGTTCAGACACGTGTTTCGTCGATATTCTGCCACTGCACGGCACATCTGTGAGAAGCTCGGTTCGTCATTGGGTTCCCCAGGTTTTTATCACGCCGCGATATATTCCGATTGCATCAGATTGTCTAGTGTGAAGAGTATGCAGTGAGGCTCTTGTGGACGCAATCCCCAGAGTCACACTAACTCTCTCTCACACTGTCCTAGCCGGGCAGGCATCGGATGCAAGTACTGGGCGCTGCCGAAGCCTGATTCTACGCCATCCTCCTTGAAGATGCGTCGTCGGCAGAGTAACTGAGCACTGCCAATATTCTCACGCAGATTTCTAATTAACATTTCCGCAATTGTGAACGGCTGTCCCCCCAAAGACGCTGACTGCACACATGCGAGACTAGAGAAGTCCGCTACTGCGCCAGTAAAACTCGCGTTTCTATCATTTTTTGTTTTATTACTTCAACGACGTGCCTAATCAGACCGCCCAATTTAATCGATTCGATTTAGTAGCCCGTAAGCGGGCGGAGAACAGGTACTCCATGGGTATTGGTTAATGATGGTCGGATTTGTTAGGGCGGTGTGCGGGAGGCACGCTTAAATCTAGATCCAAACTTGATCCAGACCCCAACCCTAACCCTATTCCTAACCTCTATATTTAACGCAAGCCTGACCTTAGCACTAACCGTTGGCTCAATCGAACCCGTAACCCTAGCGTAGCATGTCTACGTAAATGAGATAATTCAACATGCACTAGGAATGAAATCTAGGTGAGGCTGTACACGCACCCTTGTCCTGTATGTTTTTCGTTTAAACAGATAGAAGCACAGGCGAATACTTTGATTGAAGAACAAGATCTTATCGGATTAACCTCCTCCCCCAGTCTGATGGTGCTAGAGACTCCCGTTGGAAGACGCGTTTTATAATAGGACAACTTGATCTTGTGTACGAAAATCTGCTACGGCCCATTTCGTCCTCAGTAAAGACAAATTAATGGGGGGTACTCACCTCTCGAGTGGAACGCACGCCGGTTGCTCTCGACTTCACCGTAGGAGGTGGCGGAGGAAGAGACTTGCTGCGACGCCGACATGCTGGCGCGGCAGCGGCGACCGCTTGCGATTTGTATAATCTTCCCGCCGCCTGTGGAGCTGGAGGGCCCTCTGGCTCCGAGGGGGTTGGTTGGTCCTTTTTTGCGTCACAGCTGACCAATGTGGCAGCTGCAGACCTGCGAATACGGGGAAAGTAGGCCAGGACGGAAGTCTGTCGGCTGCCGGAAGACGGCATTTTGGGCGACTCCACGCGGTCACACCCCGAAGGAAGCGTCTTCTCTACCTCCCGAGAACGCATCCCTCTTTCTCCAGACTTTACCGGTGTTGGTGGAATATTTTCCACAGATGAATTCCGTGATGAATTGACGTTGACAGGGTATGTCATTCGGCGATAGAATCGAGGAACGTACTTCTGACTGGGATCCAGCGCCTCCCAACTCCACCGTAAGTGCAAACCTCGAGGCGTGGCGTCTGCTGTAGTCATTGAATCTTCGCCAGTGGATCTGTCGGTGCGCGCATCTGAAAGGCTAGGTGTTGAACCAAGCGGTTGCATTGCAAGCAGATCAAAATTGTAACGCTGCTGGAAGCGGCGAACTTCTCCCAGAGAAAACTCCTTGAGCTCACGGGAAATCCTGTTGGAGACATTGGGGGAATTGGCAACATCAGTGAAAAGACATCGGGCTGGTGAAGACCTGTCTCCTGCTGCCATTTCGATCGAAAAGTGATCTGTGCTCGATTGAGATCACAAGTGATGCCTTGCCTTGATCCGGTTGGTGAAAGCTGCAATGGAGGCCTCAGCGTCAGTGGCGGTGGGGGGAGGACAGTCAGCCAACCAGCGAACGCCCTGACGGTGGCCGGTTTGACAACCAATAGAAAGCGAGCGCGTGTAATTGTTCGTGTCCACTCAGAGCCCGCCGCGCTGAGAGGTAGACCTTCCGTGAGGCGTGACGGCCCTGGTAGAAGTCCACTAATTTAGCGTCGCTAGATGGATGACCAAGGCAGCGTCATACGTTTAGGCGAAATTACTCAATTATGATTTTAGATTAACAGTAGTGTTCTTCCAGTTTGACAAAGTCAGTCGATCATTTGGACAGGCATGCCCAGAATACTGAAGCCTTATGCTTGTGTGGAAGTTCACACGTGTGACATCACATAATCGCGGTTTAATCGCGATACTGAACAGAAAAGATCATACGGAGATAAAAGGTGGATTGACCTATAAGCACCTTACTACGGACCCCACCAAAATGCAAGTTATATCAGTTGATAAAGTTTGAAATGCCCTACGGGGATGAAATAGTTGTCAGATAATATTGCCAAGTCGTCAAGCAAACTGAACTAACTGTTGTACACATTCATGGACTGGCAAAATTTCACAAAAATTAAGTACGCTATCAGTCGGTAAAATTTTTGCTTGTTGCACTTGAGTACAATATTTTCCAATAGTTATTCCACAAACTCCATTTACTGACGAAGAATTTTGAAATTGCAAACGAGGATTCCATACGGTTTCTGCACACATTGTCGCGAATCTCAATGGACTGTTCAAACTCTCTGAGATGGTCTAGCATTCCAATAAGCAGTCTAGACCGTGAATACGATTATTCGAGGAGGGGGAGATTAAGGCTGGAAAAACTGAACTTGGTCATCAAACCTATCGACTGCACAACTCCCTAGGGATCCCTTCGTAACTAACTGTATCGGCCGTTGTTTAGTCCGAGGGTCCCGTAAATGCTATCCGTTATGTCGTTGCTTTAACCCCCTAACGATGCACCTATGCGCTGGTCCGAAGACTGCAAAAGTCTCAATAAATGTTGATAGAGACTCTAAAACGTGTTTTTGATTAGGAAGTATTGCTTTGGTGGGTTGTGACACCGACATCGCGCAGAAGAGTCCACAAAATATGTCAGTCACACCAGGGTGCTTGCATCTGAATGAGCCACCTCCCAACTGCCAGCAAAAACCACGATTGATGAACAAATGACTATTTAATTTGTGTGAATTTTCGCTCATTGATTTTAAATGCTCCTTTTAATTCATATATATCTCACAGAAGACGCACACGAAATATTCTTTCATGTACTCAGTTGACAGCGACTCACGCTTTCTTCAAATGTTATAAACAAGGAAAAAGTATGTTATGGTCTTAAAAGAATTTTGTAGCTATGGGAGTTTTAAGACCGTAAAATGTCCGCCCGTAAAACATCGTGTCTGTCGGTTTACTAATGTTCCGCATTCACTACGAAATTCGATGACTCAAATATGATCGTATTTTAGTGGTGTAGAGAACGGAATGATTTTCCTTGCACGAAAATTATACTGCATTTAGTTTGAAAGCCTAAACGCAAATGCGATTGCTGATCGGGTCCTTACACGTTACGTATTTTGCTTGCCAGTCCAGCCCCTTCAAGGAAATGTCCTTTCCTTGTGCAGAAATTGTGTTTACGTACTTATATCAAACAAAATATTTAATAAATTTTAACGAAAATGAACATGCGCTATATTCATGCAATTTCCTTTGCTAATATCTGTCCTAGATTTCGGTTGGGAATCTGAGCGGATTTTTAATTGAAAGGAGAGCAACTTACTTGCGAGATTTTTAATAAACGGAGGTTGCCGGAGGTAATCAGCCTGCTTACACAAAGGTTATTTCAAGGAAACCAGAAGTTTTATCGATTTTCAGAAGTAATATTGGCATTTCTTTGCGATTTGATGCCCCGAAGTGCAGTAATAACGCACAAAGGGAATCCTTCGTTTAAATGGGCTGACATTCTTTTGCCGTTTGAAAAATCTTATGTGATGTTACGGAAATGACCACCATCAAATGGTCATTTCCAGTTTTAGACATATGAAAATTTACTTGTCGTGAAGTCTAACTTCTGCAAATGCATTATTCAAAAATGGAAGAAGCATAAAATTAATAGCTTCAGCAAAATATCAGTAGTTATGTGGGCACTCCGCCGTGCACTCATAATCGAAGAATGGAGTCTAAAAGCGAGCAAAAATTTAGAAATGGCCGCAATATATTGAGAAAGGCATGTTATTACGTTTAAGGTAGAAAAATATTGGTATTATTTAGGAGCGGGAAAGAAACAGCCAAAAGTGTCAAATTTTTTCTTGGCCTCGCCGTGTAAAAATGGAAAGTACACAGAGATCCGCCAACGAAGGGCGGTATTAAAGCACTTTCTAAAGAGGTAACTTAAAAGAGAAAGTTTTTATTGGTCGAAGGCATTCGTTGCTGACTTTCGTTGTGGATAGCCATTATATTTGAAAATGGAGTTTCATGTTTGAATGAGTCCTCAAATGTGACCCAAACGACATCCTTCATGAAAACGAACGCCCAAACACTCGCTAACCCGGTAAATACCTCCAAGAATTATCTTATTTTGAAGTTTTTAACGGATACCAGATATAGAATCTGCCATTATGGGCGACCGGGGAAAACGCGGAAAGTCATGAAGTATTCAGCGATATTTCAAGGCCGATCTGAAACTCGACGTAATCCAAAATGAACGAAAAGTGCAAATTAATTTTACGGAAGAAATTTTCTCTCATAAATATAGAATGGCATGTTTACGATCACGCCTGTCTGTTCTATTTAAATTTATTAGTTACCGATCGACCTGGCAGAATGTGACCTTATGAAAACGTTTGCTCCTACGACGTCTCCATCGGTGAAATTAAGCGAAATCCCATTTCACTTGCCATACCCCATCTCAATCAACTCAGACGAGTTAAGAATGCCACGAATCCCCGGAAAATTGTTTTGTAATCTATACTCAGAATGTAGGTTGCTGACACACCGCCATATATTAAATTATACTGATTCTTAGTGGATATTTAGATGCAAACTTCATTAAAACACTATTTTTAAATGTTATTTTATGTGCAGTTTTATACTTACCTCGTTTTTTGCGTAAGAAGACATTCTTTGCATATAAAAATGAAGTTTGCTAAATTGCAGTCATTTTTGAAGTTTTCGGGATTTTGCGCTTTCCTAAAAAACGACATTTCAAAGCAACACAACAGGGCCCTTGGTATTTCTTTTATGTTTTTAAATCTTTCAAAGTTGCACTTAATTAACATAGATATTGGACCCATGAATCGGAGTCGGTTTGCGAGTGATTAGGAATCATTCGCAAATTTCGACACCTTTCATGAGTTAGGTCACATATTGTACCTATCACCGAGGTCTAAAGGCAATAGCAGCCCGGGTCTGTACCGGGTCAGATTTTCAATCTCGCAAAGAAGTGATCTTCGGAGGAAAAGGAGCGTTCGTCAACTAGTAGTGCGACGCAGTCCTGCATCTTTGAATAATGTCAACGCCAGTCTGACAGACAATACATGAAGCTACCTGTCTGCATGCTGATTGGTCGGAAAGGCGGGAAGCGCGATTGTCCCAGCCGGGTTTCATCCTCGTCGTTCCCCTGCTCTTCCCGCAGGCATACAGAACATAATAGGGGGGAGGGGGGGAAGGGGGAGGTGACGACCTGTTGGCATAAACCCAAGTCTACCATCGTTTGTTGACCTATCTCTCCAGGAGCATCTGCGCTGTATGATCCTGGCTACCGCTCACACCCAACCGCCGTAACTGTATCCGTCCACTAAAGGAGCCCCACCTCCTCGAAGAACAGGATCCGGTTGTCTGGCCTGTGGAATGTGCTGATTCTAGGACACAGCAATAGGAACCCCGTATTGTGGGTAACCTAGCGTTAGATTCCGAGGGGGTTGGGGGTGGGTTTATGGGTTATGCGTTATGAAATGGCAAGACGGGATCCCCGACACGTGAGTCCTAGAACGGACCGGAATCGTTAGCATTCACGCCGTTTTGGGGTCAACTGCAGCTACGTTGGAGCGGTCATCTAGTGAGGATGGAAGACACATGTCGTCACGGGTACACATCGGCAAGGAGGGCACAAACGGCGCAACAAGAACACTTTGAAGGACTCTCTGAAACGGCTACAAATCGACCCCGGGACCTGGGAGGACCTCGCCCATAACAGACCGACACAGGGGAGAGAAGTGAAGACCGATGCCGCCATCTACGAAACAAACCGGATCATAGCCGGATCAAAAGGTAGGCTCGCAAGTCACAAATGGTTTGCCTCCTCAATGCCAACCGTCGGTCGCTACCAACATTCAGCGCTGCCAATGCGCATTTTGCGCGCTATTCGGACTCCTGGGACACCTTTGAACGACAACGCTCCCACTGTCGGTCCTGCTGCAGACCCCGAGCCGACCGCTATCCACCTCACCGCCGATCACACTGCCGCTGTCCCGCCACCATCACCCACCGACACCAACCGCGATGACCCAACACCTGCGTCGACCACAACGACAGTTTTACCGTCGATTCCGACGGCGTCCACCGTTTGATAAACAGCCAGGTGCAGCAGACACGGTGACTTGCACGTGAATTAGTTTATAGTGATAGTAGACTTGCACAGCATCTACCGCACTCTCACCTCCCCAATCCCCACCTGGACCCGGTGCGACGACAGAGTTAAGGAGGCCGGAAGCGAGGGGGAGGGCGCAGGTGATTGGCGTGGTCGGACCCACACCTAGGCGTGCCACCATGCCCCCTGGTCCACAACATACACTGGACCACAATTTTCACTTGGCCAGGCCTTTTCGCCGACAACAACAACACCCCAACGGCGGTCTGCAGGACGAGAATGATGATTAGGCAGCCATGTCCACCACCTGTATACCCAGCGGGAGCGCAAGCGCATCTGCCGGCAGGGAACTAGGTGTCAGGGGACTGCCAGCGCATACCAGACTGTGAGGGCCATGGTTTGCTTTTACCGACATAGCACACGCTTTCAGACTTTTGACCTTCAAAAAATTAGCAGCACATACATAGAAAGCGCGATATGCAAGTGAGATGGTACCGACAGAGACAAGGGAGACCAAGGTGGGCATTTCCAGATTATTAGGCGTCATCAGACCGTTGTACCCAACCCCAAGTGTGGATCACTTTGGATTCGAACCCGGGATCTTTGATCACGAGGTTTGACACTTTACCATTGAGCCGCGGATCTGTTGTCCTATTGGTTGTGGTATACCATGCTTGACACCTCGGAGGAAGTGGAACGAGGCTCGGCAGATCATAACCTGACGACTGCATTTATTGCACACCCATTGGCGCATATGTGACTTAATTATTTAATCCTGACGAATTATACTACTGACCGTCTTCTTGCCTTAACTGATCATCTGACGCCCGGTGGGGTAGTCAGTCTTGATTTTAGACCTTTTGATCCTGTTACAATCACAACGACCACCACGACATCACGCACCCCCACACCGATGGGACGACTTCCGACGTCTCGTCGTCATCTACTATCACCACCAACACTCCCATCGCCAGCGATGTGGACGCGGCTCATACCTGTCCTGATTGCGATCGCATCTTCACCTCACACATCGGCCTAGTCGGCCACTTGCGAATTCATCGTACACAGACTGGCAAACCAGTGCCTGGAACACTAACCAACGCTCACGCATCTGCCTTATCTATCCTCGCTGTCCCCGCGCATTCAGCCATCTTATGGGCTTACTAGGCCACATGCGCATTCAGGAAAATCTGTGGTAGACAACCGTAGGCCACGCCACACCATCACACATTCCCCACCAGCACATGCCCCACACAAAAATGTCACCTATCACCACACTGGTAGGAAGTGTACTCCTCGACCCCTCTGCTGCATGTGTGACCCGAGTTTTCGCGACAGTCTATCATCACCTTGTTAGTTAAATTGGGTGCTGCGCCACCACGCGGTAAATCAGCATCAGTCAGAATTCATAGATGTTTTGACAGATTTTGTCAATTACGTGAGTCTGGTGGTCATCTGGTGGATTACTTAGGAAATCCTACCTGGGCAGTCAACTTACTGTATCAGATTTGGTGGATTCCAGACGTTGCAGTGGGCTGGGCGGGTAAATTGATTAAACTCGTGTCGTCCGGTGGGGCCTCGTAGCTCAGGTGCCTAAAGCGTTGACTATACTAAAGCCTTCACCTTGCTGTTGTGGGTTCGAATCTCATTGAGACGTCGAATTTTTCACAGTTGGGTCAACATGAATTAGTCAAAACTGTTAAACCAACCTCTCAGAACTGAAGTAGGAGGGCTTAATCTCCTGCAAAAATACCTGGAAGTGAATTCCCATGCGGTGTCATTAATGCTTAAACCACATCCCCTACAAGGAACTACCAATCAGGTCTTCCCGTTAATGGTTGGTTTCCACGCCGTCGCTAGTATTTCGCGTGTGTCCTACCGCCTGTCTCAATTTCCGCATGTTAAGACGCTGAGAACGGGTTGAATGCAACGACGACGCAGTCCATTTGAGCAGGACTGATGACATACATTTGTCGATACGTCTAGGACGTATTACACAATAATATAACCACAGCAAGCACTCGAGTGCCACATCCCACACAACCGGGAAGTGTGCTTTTCGGTTCCGTCTCCATGTGTGATCCGAGTCTGGGCTTATTATGGTGCGCCAAGCGCCCTGACCAGGAAGGCTGCCGGCTGAAGCCTCCAGCTCAGTCCACGCAGTCGGCCCAGTTGTGTGTTTGTGTGGGGTTGCCGGCTAGTGGACTGGGGGTCAGGTTGTCGCAGATCCTTCAGAACGTGACCTCAGGCACTCTCACACATGTGAGGAGCGTGTGTTACTTAATGGGTAGTGCCTCCCAGTCGATGACTGACGGGTTACCCCGCCTCTGAAGGTTGTTGACTCGGACTCATTGCCGGGCCGCGTCACCCTTCTGTGCCTTAAGGATCGTGAGCGTGATCGTTATGCCATTATTCAGCAAACTGTGGCACTTACAGCCTGGTGTGCGTTAGCTGTTCTCTAGTCTCTGATTCCCCTGCTGCGCTTATGCTCCCTCTAGGTATGCAGGCCGTGCGCATGGCTTCCCGGTCGTCTTCGTCCTTCTGACGTGTTGTTATGGCGTTGTAGGTCAAAATCCTGGTCAAGCGTCTGTTGTGGACCCGAGAGTGTGGAGTGGTACGTCTAGGTGCGGGTCCGGTCGCGCTGGCCACCTGTGCTCTCCCCCGTCCTCCGGTCTCCTTGACTATAGCTTGAGACCGGACCCAGGTGGGTTAGGAGGAGCGGGTGCGGTAAATGCATCGCAAGTCAACCCCAACTATGAACTGATTAACGCGTAAGCCACCGTGCCCGCTTCGCCCTGCTGTGGTGGACATCGTCGAACACGGCGGTCGAACTGTTGTGAGACAGGAATAAGTACCCCTCTAAAAGTCCGCGCAAGGCCGCAAAAAGTACTGGGAGGGGTACTTATACCCGTGTCTGACGCTATCGACGAAATATGCTGGACAGGATTTATCTCTTGAAGTAGAATCTCTAAGAAGGCGTCAGTTGTATGGGCGATTCGTTCAGGAGTACTCTCTCTGCAGACGCAATGGAGTCGCCAATTAATGGCACGTTAGAAGGATGTCTATATCAGGAATGAGACACAGGCATTAACGTGTGCACAGGAATACCTCTTTTTCATGCGCGTGGCAGCCACCTGCGCTCTATTCGCCTATACTCTGCTTGACTGTCTCTCCTACCACCGGACATAGGTTGGGGGGGGGGGGTGTGGCAGAAGCTGCGCAATTATGTCATCGCCATAAGCCAACTCACGTACAAGTCTCCGACAATGCCATGGGACACACGGTAGTCATTATTCTTCGCGACGGCCAAAATGTCATGCAGGACTGTAAACTCTTGGCTTCGAACAAATCCATGGAAGGTCTTAGATGCCGATCCGAGTTGGCTGCTACCGTACAGAAACCCAAATTCCTACATGTAGTGCGTCTCACAAAACACTTCACCAATGAAGGTCGATATGCTCTTTGATGAAGACCGGTACCCAGTATAAACCGGCTGGGGTTTTGGAGAAGGCAAATGGTTCTTCGACGTAAAACATATCAGATCATCGAGACAGACGGCGGCAAACGCGAGGAACTGGGCGTCAACCATCTAACACAACATCAGCCACTCAACAACACTATTCATGCTCAGTAGACTGCATTCTCTTCTCCCTTGCAGTGTTGAACACATAGCTTGTCATGCATGTGAGTAAATTAATACACAAGGGGAGACTTGCAATAGTCTTATTTCATTCTGTCAGAATAAATCATATTCGTTCTATGCCTTTTGGGAGATTAGTCCAATCTGCAGTCAACATCTATGAACATGTTCCTGAATACAGTGAGTGACCGATCTCATGAAATGTTAGGCGAAATTCTGAAATGCGTTTCCAATTAGGAAGGATTACTTAGGAGGGGTTCCAGTACATATTATCATGTAGCATAATCCTATAATATTTCAGACTCGGCAGGATGTCTGCTTTTTAATGCACTTCTTTTCAATCTCCTGTATAAACCGTACTCGGCAAAAAAAGACCACTTATGTAGCACGCAGTTCTCATATTTATTTTCGATGGTCTTACAAATTCAAATATATTTTATAAAAAGCACGAGCAAACGTATGGTTTGATGGAGAATTACGCCATCTTCATATTTTGTACTCGAAGAAGGAGTGTAATTAGGTTTTAAGGAAGTTTTCTAATTCCCGAATAATTTTGAGCCTGATCAGCTGTTGCATTAGTGTTTAGCTATTTCAGCCTACATGGTGCTTGTTTTCCGCGAGAGGAAAATTATATATTCCTCCATGAATTTGAGGAGATTCCATATAGAGTTCATAAAATTTTGCAATGGATGCCTAATATGTTGTACATTTCATGAGGAGCATTGGTAAACGAAGAGGTACGTTGGTGTATGATTGGACATCTAACGGTCTTAAAAATCCCATAATTAGAAACTTTTTAAAGACCTAAAGGTATCCTTTCTTATGGTACAAAATTTAAAGAAAATGTGATTTTCTAGCAAACGAGTAGAAGAAAGCCTATTTTGTGCCCGTTTTCTATAAAATATATTAGAATTTATAAGACCATCTCAAATCATTGTGAAAATTGCATGCTACATAAGTAGTCATTTTTTTTTACCGAGTACGGTTTCTACAGGCGATTGAAAAGATTTGTATTCAAAAGCAGACATCCTGTCGAGTCTGAAATATTATAGGATTATGCTGAAAAATAATATGTATTGGAACCCCACCTACGTAATCCTTCCTAATCGGAAACGCATTTAGGGATTTCGCCTAACATTCCATGAGATCGGTCACCCACTGAACATGTATTTCGTTGCCGAAACGCTTGGTTTCATCTCGTTTGCGCGAGGTCCGAACTACGACAACTGATTGGATGAACACAATGTTTTCTGGAAACGCAGGTTTGTACATAAAGCAACAAGTCTTAGGGTCTTCTTATAGGCTAAACACGGAGCTGGTGGAAAGGGAGCGAGGGAGACCTTGAGGATAAGAAAGGGGAAACTTCCTCGGGACGATGGTTGTCATGGTGCCGACAGCAAACCCAAATGATACCTCCGCATTCCGTTATTCCAGGGGGTGCCCCAACGACCAACTTGTTACCCCACTCAGGGGGGCGCTTTTCTTTTCACGCTCTGATAAGTCCGAAGAGAGCACGGCCAGCTAACTGCATCAAGTTGAAGCCGGCGACTGCCTCGTGGGGAGAACCTGGCGACAGTCACGTGCTTCCTCCAACCACCTGCTATGGGATAGAGGAGGAGGAGGAGAGCGAAGAGCACGTACAGTTGTGA
>CACRXP010000141.1:1207543-1225105 GCA_902702965.1 Spirometra erinaceieuropaei
AGCCGATCTCGACCTTGGCAAGGCACTGGCGTCGACCCAGGAACGTGGAAGCCGGGGGGGGGGTCGGACCCCGCATAACGGTGTCCCCGTTTCCGACGGCTTCGAAGGTGGAGGCCTACCAAACACACACACGGAACTTATCGGTCATAAAGCGCCGTGTTAGTCATGCACAGATCAACGGAAGTAATGAAGGGTGGCCGGGAGGGGGTAGGTTAGAGATGTTCCGGTGCGTTAATATGTAACGATCCATAAAACCCCCGCGGTCTTAACCTAGAAGGAGAATGCACGGGGCCTGCTGTGGAGTGTGGGCGTGTAACGGAGAGTATACTTTAGGGATGAGGGGCGGGGGAGTGTCCTCTCCAGACCAATTTACTTTTTTATCGAGCAGCGGGGGTGGCACAGGTGAGGTCATCCACGCACACTGGTCCGGTGTATGTGAGTGGGGGGGGGGGTGTTTGAGTGTTGCAAAATCCTCAGCACTACCCTGAGTATAGGGGAGGTCGATTTACAATCCCTTTGCTACTCTGGTGCGCTGACGGTGAAGGTAATTTCAAATGTATTATTCTGCAGGGTAGGTAACTAAACTTCGAAGGAACCAATATAGACGAGAATCAGTTTCGAAGTCGACAATCAAAATGTCGACGTCTACCTGGCGAACGTAAACAGAAAACATGTAAATATGGATGGTAAGATGTGGTTACGTGGCCGCACCTGATGGACACAATACTGTCAGCCTACTTAATTATTTTGAGTTAGTGTGACTACGTTGGTGCGTTTTCTGTTGGCGTCCTTGTTCCTTTGTTGCCATATCTACCTTTTTCGGCCCAATGCCGGTGGTCCTTCTTGACTTTCGGTCTGTCGTCTCCTTCTAACTTCCCCGTTGGATGTTTCGGGGTTAGGGTTTAGGGCTACGGTTAAAGGTTAGGTTTAGGGTTAGGGGTTAGTTAGGGGCTAGGGTTAGCGGCTAGGGTTAGGGGAACAATTTCTCAACCACTCAAAATGTAACAGCGCATTCCCAATATCTTTTCTTTTGCATACAATTACTTGACCTTGTCGTCACCTGCAAAAACCCCTATTACCACCGGTCCCATATTCCGGGTGGCTGGGCTTTGTTAATCTCGGGTGCAGCTACATAACCACATCTGATGGATTTTCTGGAGGGGGGAGGGGAGAGGTGGGTGATGATGTTTCAGTCTTGCGAAGAAAACCTCCAAACGAATGTGATTTGACCTTGAACACAGTCATGAGGTCGAAGACGAGGAAGAAATGGGCTTTAGTCGACTGCGTGATCAGTTGCCTGAGTTAAGGCCGAGAAATATCCATTGGGATGGAAAAACTGTAGCTCAATTAGAGTGGGCTGTCACTTTAAAAAGAGGCGGAACGTCAGATCTCGGCATGCAAAACGACATGCCCAACCAGGTCTAAAGAAGAAGCAACAGTATGAGCGAAGGAAATCAGGTTAGGCAAACCAGTCTCGGACGTGGCCGTTACAGCACTCTCTTTCTCTGCCTTTTGCGCAGGTTCCGGCAGAAAATACAACCGCATGCTTAATTCTGACGCTAATCGTACCCGAATCTCACCGGACATATCCAATTACTGTTTTCTGAAATGCGTTCCCGTTTCGAAAAGATTACTTCAGTAGGGTTTTAAAAGTAATCCGCTTGTAACATAATTCTATAATAATTCAGTTACCACAGGATGCCGGCTTTTGGATGAACTTCCTATCGACCGCATGCAAAAAGCATACTCTGTAAATAATGACTACTCAAATAGCATGAATTCTTCTCATAGATTTTCGATGCCCTAGAAAATTCAATTATATTTCATGGAAAACATGCGTAGAAATATTTATTCTTTCACTCATTCGGTCGACAATTACATCTTATTCCAATTGTATTCTCGAAGAAAGGGTTAATTAGGTTTTAAAAGAATTTCTAATTGTCAAGTTTTTTTAAGACCGTGAAATGGCCGTTCGTAAAACGTCATGTCTCTGCATTTACCAATGTAGCTTGTAAAGTTAACAATAGGACTCAACTCCACTGCTAAACTTTACGAACCCCATATAGTCACCTCTTAATACAGCTGATAAATGTATGGTTTTCCGTACGCGGAAACTATATGGCTTCTAGATTGGAAACCCTGAATGCAAGTGTAACAGCAGGTCGAGCTCAAAATTATTCGGGAATTGGAAAAGTTTTTAAAAACCAAATTAACCCTTTCTTCGAATACAAAATTGGACAAAGCCGTAATTTTCTACCGAATGAGTAATAAAATGAATACTTTTATACGTGTTTTCCATGAAATATAATTAAATTTTTAAGGGCATCAAAATCAATGAGAAAAATGCATGCTAATTAAGTAGACTTTTTTTACAGAGTGTAGTTTTTGCATGCAGTCGGAAAGGAGTTCGTTCGAAAGCCGGCATCCCGAAGTAACTGAATTTTTATAGAATTGTGCTTCAAGATGATTACTTTGACAACCCTGCGTAAGTAATCTTTTCGAAACGGAACTGAATTTCAGAATTGCGGTTAACATTTCATGAGGTAGCACACCTACTGTATCTACAACCCTTAAATCTACAGTTTTGCGATAATCTGACCGTCTTCAACAGGCACTTTGTACTGAAATAATGTTAACTGTCACTTCCATCCAAGTTATATCATCTCCTCCGCGGGGACTTATCACAGCCATCTACGCACGGCTACTTTTAGCCCTTTACATTTCTGCCGCATTAATTAATTCTGCTTTTGTATTCCACCCGATAAGGCACCCGACGCATTTCAGTCCCGCCTGACGGTGCGGCTTTATGTCCAATCCAGGGACGCCGTGGTCTTTTTAAACTACATATCCTCCGTGACCTAACCAATTCTGAGTAGAATACTTTATTCTCCAAAGTACCCTCATGGATCCAACTGATTTGTATCCCTATTACACAACAGGCAATAACCGACTCGCGTTTTCTACCAGGTTTTGTCTAAATGATGCCGTCCTCGGACAGAGTGCATGGCAATGGCCCGCCTTTTATGCCCCCTTCGGCGTGGCCCCATTGTAACCAAAGTGTGCCATCAGTGAGTAGCGTTGTAATCACTACCCTGGCGACTGTCCAACTAATCCAGCCCTAATGGAGAGGACAAATGTTACATGCGGGCCACTATATTTGATGCATAAGTGTCCACGGGTCCACTGGACCGGTTCGCACACACGCATCCAAAAATGCATCCCGTGAAATTCCCTTGTAGTACAACCCTCGCTAGTGACGACATTCAACGTGCAGCTTCAGTGACTTTCAGGTGAGAATAGGGTATGTAACCCCCTTGGGTGATGTGGCCCCAAGGCACGGCGGAACAAGTGAGTTCCCTAGCGCGATCGGTGAGCGTCCCTCTATCCTAGGCAATATACCCGATCGTAACCGAAGAGACAACGAGCCCCCGGCTCAGGGGTTAGAGGCGTTGGACTTCTAACCCACAGGTTGCAGGATCGAGTCCAAGGGTTTACACACCTCGGGGTTAGGTACAGCTGACGGACGACGGCTAAAAGCCCAGAACTGGCCATTCCAGTCTCCCCCGCCTATGTCGGTAACGCTATTCTGCGGCTTATACAGTGAGTGGGCTACCTCATGAAATGTCAGCCGAAATTCCGAAATGCGTTTTCATTTCGAAAAGATTAATTAAGTAGGGTTGTAAAGCTAGTCAGCCAGCAACATAATTCTATAATATTTCAATTACCTCAGGATGCCGGCTTTCAAATGAACTTCCTTCCGGCTGCATGCAAACACCACACTCTGTAGAAAACGATTAATTAAGTTGCATGAACTTTTCTCATAGATTTTCGATGCCCTTAAAAATACAATTATATTTAATAGAAAACATGCATGAAATGCATAAATATTGGAAGGAGACGTGATTATCTACCGAATGAGCAAAAGAATGAATATTTTTATGCAGGTTTTCCATGAAATATGATTGGACTTTTAGGGGCATCGAAAATCAGTGAGAAAAATTCATGCTACCTACGTAGTCATTTTATACAGAGTACATTTTTTGCATGCATCCGGAACGACGTTCATTCGAAATCCGGCATCCTGAGGTAACTGAAACAGTGTAGAATTATGTTTCAGGCGAACTAGTTTTACAACCCTATATTAGTTTTCCTGACGAAATATCGGCAAAGGAATCATGCTGTAGGCAGATTTTGATCCGCACTAGCGTTACTGACGTCAAAGTTGCTGGGATCGGGCCGAAGGCTGGGGTAAGGGTTAGTATTAGGAGTTGGGTTATTCCTTGAGGCGAGGTTGTCAGGCTTGGGTTATAGTCTGCACATGCGGTTGAAGCTAGTGTTGGGGCCTAGAATTAGGATCAGGAGTTTGGGCTAGGGTTTCAGGGCTTCGGTTAGGGCTCTGAGGCCTAGAATTAGCGTTGCGGTTACGTTCGAGTCTTCTCTAAATGCCTACGGGTTAAGGGTTAGGGGTACCCATTACAGCCATAGTCGTGGTTGGCGTTAGGGGCATAGTTAAATATGGTTTACCCAGAGGGTCACATACCATACTCTTTTCGCGCCATTTAGGGAAGCACTGACCCTCCCCTCTCCCCAATTCGCCAAATCGGGGGTCTTAAAACGTGCCGTAAATAACGCTGGCAGAACGCAGTGTCGCAAAGCTGATCGTAGCTGGTGGGTAGCAAATATACGCTCGAAACAATGTGTAAAACAATCACGCCGCCTCCATCCCCGAGTTGCAGTGCTCACTCTGACAGCCTGGGATGTTTGTTCCCTCCTACACAACCCAAGGACAGCTCTGATCGCCTGTGAACTGGTCCAATGCAAAGTGGACATTGCGGCTCTCAGTGGAACTCGCTTCTCAGAACAGGGACTACTGGAGGAGGAGGAGGAGGAGGAGGAGGAGGAGGAGGAGGGTTAGGGGTAGCCATTACAGCCATAGTCGTGGTTGACGTTAGGGCCATGGTTGACTACGGCTCACCCAGGGCGTTACACATCATGCCCTTGAAGACCTGCGCATGGATTAGTTTATAGTGAGGCATAATTTCGTAGAATCTACCTCACCCGTCTTACTCCGATTGTAAAATAACGTAAAGACAACCAGAGGTGGGAGCAGTCTCAGTGGCTCATCTACGCGCGCCACACACAACCCCCCGTCCTCGCTGCATGTTTCGGACTACTTGGACGACTCAGAATCCGATGATGAACTGGGAGATGCATTCCCCCCAATCAGTCCCACCCTCTATTCCATCTCCCACGCATCACTCGACCGTCCGAGTCTCTTTACCAACTGCTAGTGGGATTGGACAGGCAGCTCAAACTACGATAGGAAGGCCAGCAGTCAACGAATGCTCTGCGCTCAACTCTACTGTTTTGGTTCGCTCCACAGGTGTGTTATAGGTGAGCTTGTCTCGTGTGGGCGCGCTACCTGTCGCAGAAACTGAGTCACGATCAGGCCAGGCCATGAAAACACGCTCAGGCGCGTCCATTATTTTTGTTGTTTTTGCAAATCACTCCACTGGTTGCTGTCGCTGTGCGCGCTCACGTGGTCTGCCAGTTGCTGGGTCTCCCAAGGCCACCTCCCCCGCAAGAGACTGTGCATGAGCGATGTCGAATGCACGTGCTGATATTTTAAAAACCGACAACTGGCCTGACTTCTGTCTAGCGCGGCAGAAACAATTTATCACTGAGAGAGGACAGAGCGTTATCAGCTGCGGCCTGACAACCGTGTCCTCCCCGACTGACCTCCCCGTCGCGTGTGCTTGCACCAACAATCAAGTCCGCACAGCCGAAAAACGAAGTTGCGTCCCAAAGCGGTCAGACTTCGATATACAGTTTGTGACCTAACTCATGAAATGTGTCGAGATTTGCGAGTGATTGCCTATCACTTGCAAACTGACACCATTTCATGAGTCCAATGTCTATGTTAATTAAGTAAAAGTTTAAAAGAATTAAAAGCATGAAAGAAATATTAAAGGCAGTGTTGCGTTGTTTAGAAATGCCGATTTCTCTAGGAAAGCGAAATATCCCGAAAACATCAGAAATGGCTCTAATTTAGTAAGCATCGTTTTTAGAAGTATAGCATGTATTCTCACACCAAAAATGTAGTAAACGGGAAAGTAGAAATAAAATAACGTCTAATAATAGTGTATCAGTGAAGTTTACATTTAAATATCGTTTTATAATTAGTGTGATTTCATACATGACGGTTCGTCAGCTGCCTATATTCTGAGTGTAGATTCCAAAACAGTTTTCCAGGTTTTCATGTTATCCTTGACTCTTCTGAGTTAAATGAGATGGGATTCAAGAAGAAGAGCTGGAATTTACTTGATTTCACCAATGGGGACGTCGTAGGAACAAAGGTTTTCATAAGGTGACATGCCATGAGGCCGATCGGTGCCTAATAAATTTAAATAGAACTGACAGGTGTGATCTTAAACATACCATTTTGTGCTTATAGAGAGAACGTTTCGTCAGTTAAATTGATTTGCACTTTTCGTTCGTTTTTGATTACGCTGAGTTTCAGATCGGCCTCGAAATTTTGCTGAATACTTCATGATTTTCAGTGTTTTCACCCGATCGTCCATAAAAACAGATTCTGAATTTCCCGTCTGTTGAGAACTATAAATAAGATTATTCTTGAAGGCATTTACCGAATCAGTGAGTGTTCGAGCGCTGCTTTTCACGAAGAAGGTCGTTTGGGTCACATGTGCAGACTCATTCAAACATCAAACTTCATTTTCGAGAAAATTGGCTGTCCACAACGAAAGTCAGCAACGAATATACCTCCGATCAATGAGAAAACTTTCCTTAATAAGTTACCTCTTAAAAAGTGCTTTATTAATGCACTCCGTTGATGGATCTCTGTGTACTTTGCATTTTCGCACGGTGAGGTCAAGTAAAAATTGGACACTTTTAGCCGTTTCTTTCACGTTCCTAAACAATCTAATATTTCTCAACCGCGAACCTAAGAACATGCCTTCTTCTATATAATGCAGTCATTTGAACTGTTTTTGATTGCTTTTAGACTCCGTTCATCGATTATGAATGCAGGACAGAGCGCCCATATAAATACTGCTATTTTGCTGAAACTATTAATGCTTTCTCTTTCTATTTCTGAATAAGGTGTGTGCAGAAACTAAACTACACGACAAGTAGAGGGTATATGTTTAAAACTACAAATGACCACTCGGTGGTGGCTATTTATGTGACATCAGGTAGAATTTTCCAAACGGCAAAAGATTTCAGCCCACTTAAACGAAGGAATCTCTATCTTCTTTATTATTGCACTTTATGGCACCAAATCGCACAGATCTGCTAATTTGACATTAAGGAATTGATAAAACCTCTGATTTTCTTAAAATAACCCTTGTATTAGCAGGTTGATTACCACGGTTAACATAGAACATAAAATAAGTTTTCAAGTTCGGCTAAATTAGTTTAATAAAACTCTCGCGTCCAGAAATTCTCGTATCAGTTTCCGTTATCAGATTTCATGAGATAGGTCACGTACTGTATCTCAGTAGATAAGAAGAACAACGACGGATTCTGCGTGCTCTTCCTCCATCTTTTAAACTCAAGGAACAAGAACTGACTACCGAGAGGGCATGCTTATGATGCTGACATTTCGGACCGGCTCTTGAAATCCGTATAAAAAAATCCACAGGCCAACAATTTGCCTTGGAAAGTAGCCAGTCATAGCTGTTTTTTGCCCTTCGCACGACCTCATCGATTTTCTCCGCAATGACCAATCAAGAGGCCGGACTGGTTAGCCTAGCGATGCAGGGCCCGATTTCTGCACCGAAATGCCTCACACATGGTCGTACTACCCGCTCCCCCGATTATCGACGTGTCAGAAAAATCGAAAGGTGTGACTTCGCTGCAGGAATTGACTTCTCATAAGTTTCTACATCTCTTCATCCTCCACTTCCAATAAACCCTGTCGCTTTCTTCTTATCCAATTCATGAAGGTTAATCTAAGCCCGTGGTGCGGGCAGTAACCAAAGTAAGAACGAATTGTACCTATAATACAGTAGGTGAGTTAACTCATGAAGTGTCGACCGAAATTCTGACATGCGTTATCGTTTCGAAAAGATTAATTAAGTAGGGTTGTACAACTAATCACCCAGTTACCTCAGGGTGTCTTCTTTCGAACGAACTTATTTCCGACTGCATGCATGAACTATACTCTGCAAAAAATGACTGCTTAAGTAGCATGCAATTTTCTCATTGATTTTCGATGCCCCTGAAAATTCAGCTATATTTAAAGGAAAACATGCGCGAAAATATTCATTCTTTTGCTCATTCGGTAGAAAATCACGTCTTCTTCCAACTTTATGCCCGAAGGAGGAGTATAATTCGGTTTCGAAAGTTTCAAAATGTGAGATTTTTTAATACCGTGAAATGGCCGTTCATAAAACGTCATGTATTTGCATTTACCAGTGTGGCTTGTAAAGTCAACAATATTGCTCAAATCTACTGCTAAATTTTATGACGCCTGCATGGTCCCCTCTTAATACCGTAGAGAGGTGTATGGTTTTACCTACACGGAAAATATACGGCATGCCTTTTTGAAACCCTGAATGCCAGTATAACAGCATTCGGGAATTAGACAAGTTTTTTTAAAACCGAATTATACTCTTCTTTCAAGTATACAATTGGAAGCAGACGTGATTTTCTGCCGAATAAGTAAAAAATGAATATTTTAATGCATGGTTTCCATGAAATGTAAGTGTATTTTCAAGGGCATCGAAACTCAATGGAAAAATTGCCTACTACTTAAGTAGTCATTTCTTCAGAGTATATTTCTTGCATGCAGTCGGAAATAATCTTGAAGAAGGAGATACGATCGCTGGGACAAGAGCTTTATTAGCCTGACGTTTCGGATTCCTTCTCGAATCCATCATCAGAGACAACAGTAGATACGGGTCTCGTCTCTTCGCTTCTATTGACAGTCGGAAATAAGTCCATTTGAAAGCCGGCACCCCGTGGTAACTGAATGGTTGTAGAATTATGCTGCAGGATGGATAGTTTTACAACCCTAATTAATTAATATTTTCGAAACGGTAACGAATTTCGAAATTTCGGTTAACATTGCATGAGTTAACCCCCCTACTGTACCATACTCACTGAAGCACATTAAACACAGATGGAAACCGGAAAAGATTACTTCGATGCTCCTTCAAAACTAATTTGTATGGAGTATGATCCTGGGCTGGTTATTGCATTGGAGGAGTTTGGTTTTTAAACAAGCATACCTCCAGAGGAAACTCGCTGATCAGGCAGTAAGCCTTTCAAATCCACCTGCACAAATGCAATCAGCTTTACAGCGAAGGTCCAAAAATCGTCATGCCTACCGATAACTTACTAAGACATCAAGTTCTGTCGAAATCTGATGATTTAACGGACAGTGCAATCCTATCTAGAAACGATCATCAATGTCTGTATTTTAGAAATGCAATTAGAGTTAACACTGTTGACAGACATGGCCGGGTTACCTGAACCAGTTGAGAAAAAAACTCGGCTGTTTCGATGGGAGTTGGACGCGCGGAGCTGTGAAAAACTGGACGCTCTTGGTCGGGTCTTTTGGCTCGGGTAGTGAGAGCGGTCAGTTAAGAAAAATAACATAATTTGATGTGTAAGTTATTAAGGTTTCAACCACTTGTGCAGCAACGATTATGAAACCCCATTCTAGAGGACGATACGTTCTGTTGAAGTCTGGCAGGCAAACGAAAGGGGTTACTTGCAGCTTAGAGATGATTAACGGTGCCTGTACTTTTTTCGAAACAATTTCAATTTTTGCTTCTTGTTAGGGCTTCTCAGCAGTGTCAGGTCCCTCATGCATATCTATGTGAAGACGTCTGTTGTCGATGAAATCTTGTAGTTCAACCACCTCCACAGTGTGCCCCACGGAGTGATTGAAGCAGCCAGGCCTTGCGCCTGAATCAGTTTATAGTGAGATGGACTTGCGGAACATCTACCGCGCACGCTCCTCCCCTCAGTCATCTGGCTCCTGTGGAAAGGCGACTTCAAGGCGATAGGAGGTGGGCTCATACGCAAGTCTAAACAGAATAGAATTGATTGATATTTTGGCGGATTTTTAATAATTCATATTGACCCAACTGTGAAAAACTCGGCGCCTCGGTGGGATTCGAACCCACACAGTAAGGGGAAGGCTTTAACGCAGCCAACGCTCTAACCACCTGAGCTACGAGGCCCCGCCGGACGACGTGAGTTTAGTCACATTTGGGTCAAGTTATCCGCCCAACCTACTGCAACGTCTGGAATCCACAAATCTGACACCGTAATTTGACTGCCCAAGCAGGATTTCCTATGTAATTCACCTAGAATCCACCATATGACTACTAGGCTAACGAATTATTCAAAATCTGCCAAAATATCCATGAATTACGTGAGCCTAGTAGTCATCTGGTGGATTCTAGATGAATTACATAGGAAATCCTGCTTGGGCAGTCAAATTACGGTGTCAGATTTGTGGATTCCAGACGTTGCAGTAGGTTGGGCGGGTAACTTGACCCAAAGGTGATTAAACTCGCGTCGTCCGGCGGGTCCTCGTAGCTCAAGTGGTTAGAGCGTTGGCTGTACTGAAACCTTCCCC
Organism: Spirometra erinaceieuropaei; assembly: GCA_902702965.1. NCBI lineage: Eukaryota > Metazoa > Platyhelminthes > Cestoda > Diphyllobothriidea > Diphyllobothriidae > Spirometra > Spirometra erinaceieuropaei. Next base: position 1,218,156 of record CACRXP010000141.1, read on the forward strand.
TTACTGCATGGGTATAAATCCCAACGAGGCGCCGAGTTTTTCACAGTTGGGTCAACATGAAGAATAGAATTGATCAGACGAAGAAGTGATCGCTGGAACTAGGGCTTTATGCGCCTGACGTTTCGGATTCTCACTTGAATCCATCATCTGCTACTGTTTCTGATGATGGATTCAAGCATTGTTGATAAAGGCGAGGCAGACTAGAATGACCATTTCTGGCTTATTAGCCGTCGCCACCCAGCCCGAGGTGTGGAACACCTAAGACTCAATCCCTCCACTTTTTGGTTAGAAGCTTAACGTTCTAACCTCCCTCATTATACATATACCCGATCACGACCGACAGGACAACGAGCCCCTGGCTCAATGACTAGGGTGGTGGACTCCTAACCAACAAGTCGGGGATCGAACCCCAATTATTGTGCGCCTTGGGGTTGGGTATAACTGACTGATGTCGGCTAATAATTCAGAAATGGCCATTACAATCTCCCTTATCTTAGTTGACAATGCTATTCTGCCTATATCATACGCAGCTGTGAGGCTGCTGGCGGCGCTCAAGAGAAAGCCCGTAAGGCACAACGGAACGAGTGAGTTCCGTATGAACGGTCGGTGAGCGCCGCCTACCATTGTATATTCCCGATGGAAACTGACAGGGCAACGGGCTCGTGGTCCAGTGGTTAGAGGTTTGGACTTTCAAAACAACAGGCCGCGTGATCGAGCCCCAGGTGTTCCCCACTTCGGGCTTGGCTATGACTGGCTGAGGACGACTAATAAGCCAGAAATGGCCATTCCAGTCTCCCTTGTCTTTGTCGTTAATGCTATTCTGCCTATATCATGCGCCGCTGCGCGGCTGCTGGTTCGGCTCGAGAGAGAGCCCGTAAGGCAAAACGGGACGAGTGAGTTCCGTGCGAACGATCTGTGAGCGTATAATACCATATACATGGAAGCTAATTAAACACATACGGAAGACGGAAACGATAACTTCGACGTTCTTCCAAGTTAATTTGTATGAGGCATGGTCCTGAGTTAAATGGGACGAATGAATTCAGTAAGGCGATCGGTGGGCGCCCCTGTAGCAAGTCCAAACAGGCCGTACGCGCGTCCAACACATGACCTCGTCCTTACAGCAAGTACCTCGCAATCAGATAGTGACAGGTTCGGCCGCCGTCGATAAAAATACTGCGGTAGATAAGGATCGCAGTGTGTAATTTCTGGACGACATAAATAAACCTGCAAATGCAGGGCGACACGATCCTTCATAAGAACTTTTGAAAGACCATGATTACGAGCCTTCTAGGGATCTCAAATAGCTCATCCCCTCGCAGTTTTTCTTGAAATGGGAAAAGTTAGTGGATTTCTTGTGCCCCCTTCCCATAAGAAATGAATGGATTTTTACAGACAGCAAAAATGCACAGTAATTGAGTAGCGATTTTTCAGGAGTACAATTCATAGAAATGTTCGGTGCGGGGCTCATTGAAAGAACAGAATTCTTCCACGCGGGACAACTGACTTTGGGATCATGTTTCATGCCACTCAGTCTTTGATAGCAGATCAGAACTTTCCCACTAAAGCTTCGTGAGCTCCAGCGCATACCGCACTCGCGGCATTTGTATTCCCGCAAAATATGTCATTAAAAGTGCCCTAGTCAAAAAGCTATTCTAGATCCACACAATCTCTGAGAGTACGGTCAGATTTTATAATTGTGCAGACGGTCGAAGGAAACGCTCAGCGTATCATTGAAGGCCTTCTCGTATTAGGATATAACTCTCTGACACGGGGCCATGCATGATTGCCAGGAAGCCCCCTATGTCCACTGCCTGTGTAGGGCACTGCGAGGCCGAAACAGTCCCTCCAAATAACGGTGTATGACCGGGCTTTTGTCAACTGCCCCAAAAGTCGCTGTAGGATCTAAGAAACGGGTTTGACCGCTGTGACAGGTGATGCCCACCGTGTGCTCCACAGCAGAGTGAAAGCAGGGATGGTGACTCGCGCATGAATTAGTTTATAGTGGGTGCAGACTTGCACTGCATCTACCGCACACTCTCCTCCTCCCTCATCCACCTGGATCCGGCGTCATGACAGAGTCAAGGCGGTGGGGGGCGGGAGAGGGTGCAGGTAACAGGCGCGGCGAAAACCCGTGCCTAGGTGTACCACACATCACCTGGACCATAACATACAGTAGATGGGCTAGCTCATGAAATGTCAACCGAAATTCCGGAATGCGTTTTTGTTTCGAAAAGATTAATTAGGTAGGGTTGCAAAAGTAGTCAGCCTGCAATAAAAAAATTTTCCGATTCCCGAATTATTTTAAACCCGCTCTACCGTACACTTGGAGTCAGGTTTTCCAAACTACAAGCCGTATGTTATCCGCGTAAGGAAAACCACGCATGTCTCTACGGTACTAAAAGGGGACCATATAGGGTTCATAAAATTTAGCAGTGGGCTTAATCCATACTGTTACCTTTACAAGTCACATTGGTAAATGCAGAGATATGACGATTTATGAACGGCCATTTCATGGTATTTAAAAGTCCCACAATTAGAAACTTTCTTAAAATTAGACGTAATTATTTACCGAATGAGTAAAAGAATGAATATTTTATGCATGTTTCCCATGAAACATAATTGGACTTTTAGGGACACCGAAAATCAATGAGAAAACTTCACGCTACTTAAGTAGCCATTTTTACAGAGCATAGTTTTTGCATGCAGCCGGAAGGAAATTCATTCGAAAGCCGGCATCCTGAGGTAACTGAAATATTATAGAATTATGTCATGTGAGAGTCCGTCAATGCCAGCCTGGTCATTTGATTGGCTGATAGCTGGCAACTCGGGAACTCTGATCACATGGTTTCTAGCGCAGCGTGCACGACGGAGGTGGAAGGCGTATACGCGCTTGAGACGCTGCAGCACCCTGTGTTTGCTCCTGTGTATGGCTGTCGGGTGTGCGGCCAGGCGTCGATTCGCGCAGACACGAACACACGTCCATCACCAGTCGCGTACATGCAGCGGGCATGCACACCCGGCGGGGTCAATAATCACCCGGCGCGTGCACAGGTGCGCGTCGGGGTACTGCGCTCTAGATGTTTGCATTTTCGAGTCACGTGGTGGGGGAAGGCGCAGGCGCGCGCGCGCCTGAAGCGGTAACGCGTGCTCACTGCGGGAGTGACCAGTGGTCGCTGCGACACCACAGATTGGACAGTTTCAGCACTCGGATGGTGACGAAACCTGGGAAATGTAGCAAACGAAATCAAGGCGGCGAATTCATGGGATGTTTTTGTTGAACATAGCGCGCTTGCCCACATCCCGCCCCACCTGATTTACACGGACGGGGAAATAAAATTTCAAGTCATTTACGGTTTCTTTGGTAGACGGCGAGCCCCTATTTCGTAGGCCTACCTGTTAGGGGTTAGGGTTAGGGGCTAGGGTTTGGGGGTAGTCTGGGGCTTGTCTACTGTAGATACGGCTACGAAACAATATCCGACCTGGTAGACCTTCCATGTGTAGACTGACGTGCTTTATTAGAGAAAGATGTAGGAAGTGGGTAGATAGGGTCTACGGGAGTTAATAACAGTTCCTAATTTCCTCAGAAATCGGTCCTTAACTTTGGGGTGAATCAGCCAGAATTCAACTTTTGTGGTCTCCGTACGAACGTTGATATGAATATTTAAGCCTAAATCTATCGGCCAAAATTGAATAACCGCACAGTATTAATAAACTACTGACAGACATTCAGTAATATATGAGCGCGTAATTTGCCACTGGCAGCAGAGGCGCAAAATAAGAGTACAGACACGTGTTTCGCCAATAGTTTGCCGCCGCATGACAGCTACGAGGGTGTAGGACCCAAAAGTAGAAGGGAACTCCAAAAATACACCCTGAAATTCATTGTGACAGTAAACACCACTCATTATTCACCGTCCTTATTGTTTGAAATTTCCCTCCCTTCCTGAGTAAGTGTAAACTTACCATCGGCGCTTTATCCAGGGTCCCTTATTTTTTGTAAGTTGCTTTTTGTTTATTTTTTAATCACTGCGCTCACTTTCTTTGCCAAATGACAGCACACGATAAGATTTTCGGCAGAAATTTATCCGTTTTCTGTGTCTTCTTGCTCTCCGTCGTGTGTGCTGCCCCGCACGTAATACCCCCTCTACCACAATTCGATGCACGACACTGTCTACAGGCTACTTCACGTCAGCTTGGAGTCCTACATCCTATCGCTGCCTCCCACCCATGTGCTTTCAGGTAGATACCCCAGTCGCTTTTTAACTTCTTCAGAAATTATTTACGAAGTTGGAGTAGATCAGATTATTCAAGGTCTATAGGCTCAGACCGAGAACTGTCTGTATGAATATTTGCGCCAAAATCCACCACCCACAGCGGAAAACCGCGTAAGATTCATTAACCGCCGACAGGCAACTAGTAGTACACTTGAGGTTGCGGTGATACCATACTAAAAGCACACGTAGTAGCCAAAGGCCCATACACGCGTGTTTCGCCAATATTTTGCCGCTGCATGGCGCACCTGCGAGGGGTTCGGCTCGTCACTGGGTCCCGCAGCATTCCCTTGGTCTACAGGCTAGCTCACGTCAGTTGGGGGTCCTACATCCTATCGAGGCCTCCCACCCATGTGCTTTCCAGTTTTCAAATTTTAGCCTTTTCACCTCATGCTGTTGATGGATTAATTTTTGATAAGAGTAGAAAATCGAAATCTAGAAAAACTGAGTATCTATCAGGCAGCGCGCGGGAACATTGGGGGCCTTCGAAGCGGTGCCATGCAACCGCTTTTAGGAAGTCACGAAGCATGTGAAATTGCCCGAATGCAAGGCAGCGTTGAGTTTCGCCAGAAATGTGTGAACTTTTCTGCCGATTAAATTACTTGGGATCAGACTTGGCTGCTTTCCAAGATCTTAGATCAAAACTCGAAAATAATTTGTGAAGAAACTGTAATGCCAGCCTTAGAATATTTCGCTTAAAGTGGTCCCTAGCAGTTGTCTAGTAAGGCTGAACCTAATGATGCGTTCATCAGAAGTGGGCCGGTAGTGGAAACACCTCATTCCGAGGCGGCGGTCTACTAAGCACACTATTCAGTTCTCGTCGACGAACCGTTCAGCGACGCCATCCGCGTGGTCAGTACTGTACATATGTGTGTGTTGTGCCCCCAAAACGGGCCACGTGTTAGATGCGCTGGACCAACACGGGGGCCACATCGGACTCTGGCAGGCGTTATCTGTGCGCAATAACAAATGCCAACACTTACGGGGTGCGCTGGCAGACCCTGCTGTCGGCAGTCGTCGCACAACTGGACCACTGTCACCACCCCATTGTTTTGTGGTCAAAATCATGGTCATTTATTGTGTGGGCCTGGGGGTGCGGAGTGGAGCGCCAAGGTGAGGATCCTTCCGAGCCATCCACCTGCGGCCTCCCTCGTCTCCGATCTTCTTGACTCTGGGTTGACACCGGGCTCAGGCGGGGGAGGAGGAGAGAGTATAGGTAGATGCAGCGCAAGTCTACTGGCACTATAAACCCCTGCGCAAGTCACCGTCCCTGCTTCCACCTCCAGTTGTAGGGCATACGGTGGACATCTTCGGATGTGACGATCGAACTATCGCGTGCATGTGTGTGTGTGTGGGGAGGGGGAGGGGTGTCTGGCACGAGAACTGAGAGTCGTGCAAAACGTGCATGCGATCCGAGCCGTCCTCTCCGCAAGAGTGGCAAATTGCGCAAGAGCCGGTTCGTGTGTGGCACGCGTAGACGCGTAGTTTAGCTTCCTCAGTCATAGCACGCCAGCTCGCCTTCGGTCGTCCTGGTAATATTTCTTTACCACAGTCAGGTGAGTGAGGGAGAAGCGAGCTAGAGAGCGGCAGATCTGTATCAGTCGAGTGCATCGCCTCGAGAAACCCACAAACTTCCCCCAAATAGACAGATGTCAAGAGTCTGTCCCCCTCTAGATGAAGTTGTGTCCCGTTTCTGGGGCGTGCGTGACCACAGGAGACAGATGGTCTCACCTCCTCCCAACCGGTCGTTGTTTGTGCAGCTACAGAGGAGACTTGCCGGCTTGACAGGGGTGAAGTTAACCGCAGTTATTGCATGGAACTCGGTAGACGGTCTTTTTCATCTAAATAATTGACACGAATTTTGACTGCCACGAACAACTACGTCCAACGCGTGGCGGCATGGGATGGACTGGAGCACTGATTATTTGCGAATGAATTAGTTTTTTTAATGGGGCGGCTTGCACTGCACCTAGCGCACTTCATCTCCGTCACATGGCTCCAATGGCAACACAATGTTGAGACGACCGAAGGTGGACGCGAACACAAACTGCAGCACACCTACTGAAATCAATACTAGTAGGAAGGTGGGACAACTGTTCTGAGCCCCGCCTGGCGCAGTGATCGACATAGTTAAACACGCATCCAACACATGGGATCTGGTCCTCACTCCAGACGGACCAATGAGTGTGACTCCAATCTCATATGCAGGAGAATGCAATAGACTCCATACTGAGAAGGGGCTTTTTCAGCCTGGTAGATGTGCTGGACCAACACGGAGGCCATATTGGACTCTGGCAGGAGATATCGCACTTGCGCGCCATAACAAATGCCAACACTTCGAGGGTGCAGTGACGGACCCGGCCGCCGACAGTCGTCGCGCACACTGGAACCCCTGCGACCCTCCCCAGTATTGTTGTTGGTTAAAATTCTGGTCATTTGCTGTGTGGACCAGGGGGTGCGGAGTGGGACACCAAGGTGCGGACTCGACCGCGCCATCCACCTGCGCCCTCTGCCGCCTCTGGTCTTCTTGATTCTCTCTTGACGTCGGGTGGGGAAGGAGGAGAGGGTGCGGTAGATTCTGTGCAAGTCTACTTTCACTATAAAGTAACTTACGGGTTTGAGCGAACTCAGCGCAGCCAGCTGTACGCGTGCCGCGAGCCACTCTAGACCCGCTTT
>CACRXP010000142.1:0-25918 GCA_902702965.1 Spirometra erinaceieuropaei
GGTTCATGGAGCGTGACTGCGATTCTCTTTTAAGACTGCCTTTGCCGAGAGGAATACCAAAACAAACGACCCTATGTTAGTCCCTCACCTGCATAAAATACCAAAAATAGACCAGCATCTGATTTTAGATATGCGGGTCACTAAAAGAACCCTTAAAATTATTGTTCAGAAAATTTTTAATTTTAATGTCGATGTGGTTTCCATAAACTTAATAAAATCATACCAATCGCACAAATGTTAATGCAGAAGTCTTTCCACAGCACCGTGGTTTTAAAAGCCTATGAAAAGAGAGTTATCGAAAGTACCACTTAAGTTTACACTCAGTGACTTCGGGTTTTGTTAGCGAATACTAGCGAGTGCAATTAGTAGAGTTTGGAACAGCAAAATTAAATTGTCTATCATCAGACAAACGTGGGTTTCTTCTCTACAGTGACCACACGGGTTCTCACACTTATATTTTGAGTTCTGCTTTTAATTTGTGATGGCACTCAGTATACAACACTTTTATTGATAAACGTTCGACTATCTGCTGTGTGTAAGAATTATGTTTGTGCACGAAGTAAGAAAATGCCGACCGTTGTTTAACAAATTCACCAGCGTTTTAACGCTTCTGCTGTACTGGCAGGCGTAGGCATTCCATCTACAATTATTATGCGCATTTTGTCTAATAACTGACTACTCTTTGCACTGAACGCTTTTCTAACTGAGCATTTCTTTTATTTAAAAAATACGTGTGAGGCTTGGGACTATCGACCGATGTAGACATTTCAGCAGGGCCGGCTTTTTCTAACGGCACGAACCAGCTAATTTCATCCCTCCGACGGACAAAAAACTCTGCAGAACAACACTCTCTGTGAAAAATATAGCAGGCTGTTCCCCATAGTTTCTTCCTGCCCCCGCGCATATGCTTAGTCCTTACCGTGTTGTGGACTATGTGTCATAAACCGGCATGTCTGCAATGACATCGTCCAGCGGTTTTAATGTATGACCTCACTTACGAATCATGGTTACAGCAACCGAGATTATCATTTAAAGTCACTTAAAGCGCTGCGTACTTTGCATATTCATTCGTCCTTTCCAAAAAAACCGTCCTTTTCCGCCGCGGACTATGCGTTCTGGTAATCTCGAAAGGTATGCAAGCCCATACATTAGAGTGGACGTCAAATCACTTTTCATTTGAACAATTTCCTATGTTAATGAATGTCCCAGACAGAGTTCGTACGTGTTTGTTTACGTTCAAGCAGTGATCAAAACAGGAAACAATCCTCAAACCATGCTGCGCTCATCCAGGATTTAAATAGTTGTTTCTCGTGAGTCAGGTAAAAGCAAATGTGGAGGAGCAGGTCGTTTTTTGGAAAAACGGGCGCCGTTTGATTTTAACAATTAACATTTGTCCATCTGCGCGACTTTACCTCCAAAAAGAAAAATAACGCATGCAGGTTGTCCCTTGCTTTAATAAAAGCAATATTTTACAGGAGACCTGGAAAGGCCCCACCACCAAGATGACATCTTGGCCTCTGGGCATGTAATAAGATACCTTTTATGCCGTCTAGTTTCTGGTTATGCGAGTCGACATAAAATTGGGATATTTATAATCCTAAAGCAAAATCGAAAGGAAAGCACAGTTTGATAAGAGTATTGTAATAGGACGAGAACAATCAGGTCTTTTGTGTGAAGAAATGAACGTCATTTCTAAGGACAAGGAATCCGGGACCAAATGTTTTAGTTTTTTCGTGATCTACCTTGAAAAGGGATAAATTATGTGAAAATGTGTCAACAAATTATCATGCAACTACCTTTTAACGTAGTAATTTAGAAAAAAACTTTTTTAAACCTCTTTAACATGAGCAATGGTTTGTGCAGTTACAAGAATAAATTAAGTAAACTTATTCATATACACATCATATACATATACAGTGAGTGACCTATCTCATGAAATGTTGACTGCAATTCTGAAACGTGTTTTCGATTAGGAAGGATTACTTACGCGCGGTCGTAGTACTAATTATCTTGCGCTATAATCCTATAATTTTTCGGATTCGGAAGGATCTCAGCTTTTAAATACAGGGCTTTTGAATCTGCTGTAAAAAATTTACTCGATAAAAAATGACTGCTTAAGCAGCGGGCATTTTTCTCATTGATTTTTGATGGTCTCGCAAATTCAAATATACCTTATAGAAACCATAAACAAAAATTTGCTTTCTTTCAGCCCCTTAATAGAGAATCACGCCTTCTTTATATTTTTTTTCAAGGAAGGAGTATAATTAGGTTTTAAAAAATTTTTCCAACTCTCGAATAATTTTGAGCCAGATTTGCCATTGCATTAGCGTTTAGCGATTTCAGTTTACAAGGTACATGCTTTCTACGTAAAGAAAATCACATATTCCTCTATGCGTTTAGGAAGATACCATATAGAGTTTATAAAAATTTGCAATAGATCCGGATTATGTTGTACATTTCACGAGGAGCTGTCATAAACGGCCAGGTGCGATGCTATGTGCATGGACATTGCGCGGTCTTAAAAAATCTCATAATTAGACACTTTTTTTAAAACCTAATTATACTCCTTCCTTGAATAAAAAATAATAAGAAGACGTGATTGTCTATTAATTGACGGAAACTAAGCGTATTTTTGTTTATGGTTTCTATAGGGTATATTTGAATTTGCAAGACCATCGAAATCAATGAGAAAAATGCCCGCTGCTTAAGTAGTCATTTTTTACCGAGTAAGTTTTTTACAGCAGATTCAAAAGCCCTGTATTTAAAAGCTGAGATCCTTCCGAATCCGAAAAATTATAGGATTATAGCGCAAGATAATTAGTACTACGACCGCGCGTAAGTAATCCTTCCTAATCGAAAACACGTTTCAGAATTGCAGTCAACATTTCATGAGATAGGTAACTCACTGTATGTACCCATATATATGCGTAAAGAGTCGAGATCAAGACACTGTATCGCGTTCATCAGCTTCCTTTTAAAAGCCAACGACTACCCACAGTCCGTTATACGCAATTGCCTCAAAAGGCCTCATTTTGTGAGGTCGAGTGGAGAAAAGCCCAAGTTCAGGCTCTCAATACCCCATGTGAAGAACTTATCAGAGGCGACGGCGAGAATCCCGAAACTCATAAACCAGAATGAACCATCAGACAGGAAATCATGAAGTCCAAAGACCCGCTACCAACAACAGAACAGTCGGCGGTGGTCTACAGCATAACGTGCCTAAATTACAATTCGAGGTATGTCGGTGAAACGGGCAAACGCCTCGATACAAGAGTTCACGAACACCAACTTGCAATCAACCGCAAGGACAAGCTGTCTTTTGTCTATGGCCACGCATGAGAACTGAGCCACGAGTTTGCCTTTGAGAAAGCGAGGGTAATTGGTCGAGCAAACGAGCAGATGGCCAGGCTGGTGTTCGGAAGTTGCTCCTCGACTGGCACACTTAAATTCCGCCTACCAACTGCTTCGTACAAGTCTCGGATCATTCCGGACAGGACCAGTAAGGCAAGCGTGCACGCAAGACCGAGAGTCAACGCTCACGGAAAAGAGCGGAGTTGGGTGCCGGAGGTCATGTGACCAAGGCCGAACACTGTCTCCCGATTCGCCCGCGAGGCTGAATGCTGCTCATCTGAACAGCAACAACCAATCAGTTCACCGGCGGACGTGGGAGAGGCCAACAAGCACGTTGATTTGATTACAATTACGCCGACCCCAAAGGGAACAAAGGTCACGCAGGCCTGTCAGCCGTCAGCCCGAGGGAGGTCTAAGCCAGTCAGCGGCAAACAGGCAGTTCAAAGTTCGTACGTCGGCCATGGCTGTAATCCGAGGCAAGCGGTAAGACTGAACCAAGCAAGACCAGCGGGAGCAACAAGTAGGCTACTCTGAAAACGAGGAAGTTTCCGAAACGTCATTTCAAATGCAATATGCTCCTCGACTTCGTCCTCTCTTCTTCTTCGTCTTCTTCGGGAGAATATGAACACGATGCACACACACACATATATTGTTGGATAAGTGAAGTAGTATGCATTCCGAGATGATATAATGATATATACCTCTCTGTCTGCCTCCTCAACCAGCAGTGTGACAATGCCACCTCTCACTTTTCACTTTGTCTGACGACGGGTTGGTGCAATCAGCTCGAAAATTTACGAGTAAAACTCTATTACCGACGGACTTTCTCCTTTCATTATATATATATACATACAAATATATTTATTTTGAAGTCTCTAGGTTCCTTGTGAAAAAGTAGCAAGGTAGATGGTAAATTTTCTACGTTATTTCCACCGGTCGTCGTCGTCAGACTAGTGCAAACTTATAAAAACGGCCAACATTTCAAACGTACCAATCAGCGTCCACCGCAGATGTTATAGTATATCGATTGATCCCCGTCCCATTTTTCCTAGTGATTGTTCCACATGCCTTCCAATTCAATATATCGAGTAATGCATGGCAAAGTTGACTGCATAGTTTCCAGAAATTATCGGCCTTTTTGTTGTCTGGCATACGCTGACGACGCTAGTCTTGCTAGATATAAAAGCGAGCCAGTATCTAGTGTGTAGAAGGCCATATGAGATAGATGGTCTTCTCTCTTAACTGATGTCCGTGGATGCGTGCAGAGGCCTACTTTCTAGTTTGGACCTAATATGCATGCTTCCCATGTTTCGGATTGGATCTTTTAGCCGACGTTCTCCTTATGCATATAACGATCCTATCCATTAGGTTTATCAAAGGGACAGTTGAGGTTTATTTCGGAATTCTCATTCCAATATTTTCAGTAAACAAAGTTTTCATTTACAGTGGATAAAATGTATACGCAAACAGATAATGTCAGAAGAGCAAAAACAATAATTGGCGAAAAATGCATCGCTAGTGAATGAGTTAGATAATTCGCGTCAGATTTAACATGCGTCGAAACGGTGATAGCTTAATGTGCAAATGACCTAATTATTTTAGTTCAGATTAACAAACGGGAGGAAAGCTCAATATATAATGAATAAAACAGGCCAATGGATGTACGGCCAATGTGCTAGCTCATAGAATGTTAACAGAAATTCTGAAATGCGTTTTCGACTTGAAAATATTACCTAAGTAGGTAGTAATAAAGATCACCATGGAGCAAAGACCCATAATAATTAATTAACCTCAGGATGCCGGCTTTTGAATGAACTTTTCCCAGTCGCATGTAAAAGCTGCACCCTGTAAAAAATGACTACCTATTTAGTACGAATGTTTCTCATTGGTTTTCGTTACCCTTATAAAGTCGACTGCATTTTCTGGAAAACCTGCATTCAACATTCATCCCTTTACTCATTAGGTACAACATGCCGCCCTCTTTGAATTTTATGCTTATAGAAGGAGTGGAATTCGGATTTAGAAAGTTTCTACTTATGAGCTTTTTAAGACCATGAGCTGCCACTTCATAAACTGTCGTGTCTCTGCATTTACTAAGGCTGATTATAAAGTCAAAAATATGGCAAAAATTCACTGCTTTATGGACCCCATATAGACTGCTCTTAATACAGCATAGAAATGAATGATTTTCCGCACCTGTAAAGTATACAGCTCGTAGTTTGGAAACTCTGAATGCAAATATAACGGCAGGTCGTGTCCAAAATTATTCGGGAATTAGAAAAAATTTCTGAAACCCAAATAACCCTTTCTCAATTAACAAATTTAAAGAAAACGTAGGTTTCTACCAGATAAGTAAACGAATGAACATTTTTATGCATGTTTTCCACAAAATATAATTAAGTTTATAAGGGCATCGAACATCAGCGAAAAATAAATCGTACTAAATGAGTAGTGGTTTCCTACCGATCGTTCAAAAGACGGTATCCTAAGATGACTGAATTGTTGTTGGAATTAGCTGTATGGTGATCTATATTACAACCCTATTCGAGTAATTTTTGAGTCGAAGGCTTATTTAAGAATTCCGGTTAGCACTTTATAATAAAGCACATCTGTTTTAATTTCTGGTCTGTACACCATTTGTATTTGATTTTCTCTGGGGCCTTTCAGTAAGGTCAGTCCATGCTTTGGCGCTTCTGTGGCTTCTTTTTCTCATGCATTGATATACAAAATATTTAACGTATCCATGTTGAGATAATAATTCGTTGAAACAGGGTGTCTTTGCAGGGCGAGGCAAGCTGTTGGCAGTGCTTTGTTTGTGAAAGACGAAATTGTTGCTCTAATATTTGAGAACGACTTCCGCATAAATTTCGTGGCGGTAGACGCATGTTTGTAATGTTCCGTCGGGCTTTTGCTGTTCGAAAACATCCACAGGTTAGATTTTACCATCGACTTCCTTTTTCAGTGGCAACTGCCTAACTTCAACTGCTTACAAATCACTTTTCGCTCGACTATCGATATTGTCAACAGCTAGCGTCGCCCCCCGATGGGGTTGCCTATCTCCGGTTGTCTTGCAAAGATAACAATTGCGAGACTAGAATGGAAGGTTCCTTCTCAAAAATGTCCGAGAATTTCTCGTAAGTATGCATTCGGCAGAGCAGGAAGCACTCGGTATATTGCATTAGACGCTATTTACAAAAATTCCCAGAGAAACATGAAAGGGACTGCTGATAGAAGCGAACATGGAGTGAGAATCCTAAACGTCAGACCAATAAATTTATTGTTCCAGTGATCGCATCTTGATCTTATGGAAAAGACTGCAATCCTTCTATGCACAGTGGCATACGCAGAGGACGGCTATTGACAAAAACAGTGGGAAAGTAGTGATTTTGAGCACGTTTTAATTGCTGGTTTTTTTGTACAAATGATAAAATTTGACGCTGACCTAGGGAACAGACATCGAAGATGATCAAATAATGTTCTTATTTTTCTCAAAGTTCCAAATGACCTCTAGTTACATTTTTTGGATGCCTGGCCTCAAACACATGTCCATATGATGCAGATAGATCGCTCATCGGAATAAGTCAAGTTGTACCCCTCGTCAGACTAAAGAAACAGACTAAAATAGTTGGCGCGACAGGACAGCCACTGACAGGCAAGCAGCTAATGTGTGAAAGAGGTGGGCGCATAATTAGGCTAGGATCTGGAGGGGGAAAGAAGAGGGGGAAAGAAGAGGGGGAAAGAAGAGGGGGAACTGTTGAGACTTCCTGTGTTGGAGGGAGGGGGTGACGATCCATTGGGACTTAGTGGTCGTGGGTCCGGCAAGGGGATAGTGGTCAGTTCAGTTGCAGTTCTGGGGGAGAGGGGGAGAGGGGGAGGGTGGCGAATTAATGATATTCTACATAACCCCAGTATGGATTAGCGTCTGTCGTTAAGTCGTGGGCGCAAGTCAGTGAGCCGGACACGTAAACCTCCGTAATGTGCGTCCATATTGCCATAGTGATTGATGCTGGTTGGGGTAGAGTGCCAGATAGTGTTGCGCGCAGAGAGGCCGTCGGTTTGAGGGCAATGAAGATACCAAACCTGTTTAGTTGTCGGGCGATGGCTTCGAAAATGCTCTGCATGTAGTGTAGTGAGTGGGATTTCCGTAGTCCTCGTTCCTCATTAGAACCAAAGCTTTGTGGTTGTCTCTGATTTTTCAGACAGTTTTTCACTAAGCTTACTGCGTATGCATTGAGCCGGAATAAGCGATACAAGAAAGCGAGTTCCTTCTTAAGTAGGTCATCGCTGCTGCAGTAATGATAATCTCGGTGGAAAAGGGCTTGGGTTCAGGTGTGGTTATGTAGCTCCACTTGAAGTAAACAAATACCAGGTGCCTGTAATACGGGACCGGTGCTAATAGGGGTCTTTACAGGTGGAGCCGGGAAGCCAACAGGCAAGGGGGTCAAGTAATTATACTTAACCCTTAGCCCTAACCCCAATCCCAACAATATTGTGTCTATCAGATGTGGCTACATGGCCACATCTTAATGTGTTCGGACACAGCTCCATTTATGAGCCGCAGGATGGTTGCCTTCATACTTAAGAATGATGTCAACATTGGAGGCTTTTCTTTGACGCTCGTTGAAAGGCCATCATCAGTGATTGTTTGGATACTAATGTCTAGAAACAGGAGAATGCCTGCTGGTGCCTCTTCGCGGGTAAACCCGATGGCTGGGAAGATGCTATTCAGACTCTGACGCAATTACTAATCTTCACAGGTCTTTATGATGACAAATGCATCATCTACTTACCGGAGCCTCATTTTTGGCTTAAGGGTTCGTATAATGTCCTCATCTAGTTGTTGTAGTACCAGTTCGACTAGTAGACCTGATATTGGCGGGCCAATTAGTGTACCTCTAACATGTTGGTAAAACTATTCATCGAACTGGCAGTAGTTATTGAGACGCAGTCCAAGCATTTCTGAAACGTGTTGTATTGTAATGCTGGTCGGATTATCTTTCAGGCGTCGGGTTACGCTCTCAATCTCCAGGTCATGTGATTTTGAAGCAAACATGACAACCACATCAAGCGATAGAATACAATCATCAGAACTTACTGTGAGGCCTTGGACCTTTTAGAGGAATGCCTGAGAGATTTCGATGTTGTATTGTGACCCATTGGTGAGGTGCTTCAGGGGCCTCTATAACAATTTAACGAGGTGGGCGATCCAAGTTGGTAAGATGTGGTTATTTTCCCCATCTGGTGGACACAATGCGGTCGGGATTGTAGTTAGGGATTACGGTTTATGACTAGGGTTTAAGGGTCCGGGTTAGAGCTTACTGTTAGGGCTATTGTTAGTGGCTGGGGTTAGGGATCAGGGAAACTGTTTCTCAACCACTCAAAATACAACCGCGCATTCGCAATAGCTCTTCTTTTGCATATAAATACTTGACCTCGTCTTCTCTGCGTTCCCTGCCTCACCTGTAAAAAACCCTATTCCCACCGGTCCCATATTACAGGTGGCTGGGATTTGTTTACTTCAGGTGGGGTTACATAACCACATTTGACCCATATTTTCCTTCTTTCTTGTGATAGTAAAGTTAGATCTCTTCCGTTTTTCTTCATATTTGAACACATTTCACAGTCACCTGAAATCTACTCGGGTCTCGTGATAGCAGTATTACTGTTAACATCAATACTTATAACTTGCTTTTTTAATTTGGTGCATGTGGTGTTCGTTGAACATAATATCGGCCGGTCAAGCCCATAATCTGTCAAAAAACAAAGTATGAATGCATTGAGTCTGCGTGATTGTTACGCAGAAAGTGCGCAGATGGTAGTGTTTTGCATTGCGCGCGGGACACTAAACCCCTTTTGCAGAAACCGTTTTTCGAATGCCGACCCCAACTGTTTGCGTGGTAATGCATGTGCTTTTTATTTGGTGACAATGCCAACCAAAAACTACGAGAAAAGGACAAATAAACATCTTGCCGAATGGTGGCCGTTTACGTCAACTAAATTCGAGTAAAATCGAGACGGTCTATGCTCTCAGACCGTTCGCCAGAAACTTTTTGACAGTTGGATTTTGAATATTTTGAGGAGCACTGTGATATACTCACGGCAACAACGAGATGGAAACACCGGAAATCGATGCATATTTTAAGGCCCTTTAAAGGAATCGGCAGACTATTTGACACTTTCATATTTACCGTACTCAGTCGCCGAGAAAACGTTAGTCACCTTTAGGGCTTTTGAGAAATTCTGGATAATTTGTGTGCCCTCGGCGAAATGACGTGAGATAAAATAGGGCGTTTTAAGATGCGTATGCTACCGATTTTTTAATGGTTAGTAAAGAACACGGACAGCAAGATTTCCTGACGAAAAGGAACCCATTACTATTGTGTAACAACAATGGGTCTCATTCTTCGCGTCATACATAAGGGACGTATTCACATATCAAGCCGGCCGTGATTTTTGAATTACTTGGCTTTAACTTGGTGAACACTGTCAATAAGTGAATTAGGATGACGAGCGAAATTGAGCCCTGACTGGTTTACTGGTGCATTACTGGTTGACCTCTGTAATGGTAAGAAATTATTCCCCTTACTATAATAGGTAGTCTGCAGCATACTTTGTTCAGTCAAGTATCTTATTACATGTTGACTCCTCTTCACTGATAATGAACAAAGAGAAGATGTTCAAAATATTACACAAAGTGGTTAACAGTACTACTTGGTTATTGTCGTTCCTCATAATAGGGTTATTTACAGTAGATGTGCTAACTCATGAAATATCAAGCAAAATTTCGAAATGAGTTCTCCTGTCGAAAAGATAAATTAAGTAGTGTCGAAAAACTAATCACGATGCAGCACAAATCTATAATGATCCAGGTACCTCAGGGTGTCGGCTTTCGAAAGAACTTATTTTCAGCTGCGTGCAACAAAGGACTACTTCACTAGTATGCAATTTTCTCATTGATTTTCGATGCCCTTGAAAATTCAATTATATTTCATGGAAAACATGCGCAAAAATATTCATTCTTTTACTTATTCGAAAGAAAATCACGTCTTCTTCCAATTTCATACTCAAAAAAGAGTATAATTGGGGTATAAAAAACTTTGCTAATTCCCGAATAATTTCGAACCCGACCTGCTGTTACACTTGCATTCAGGGTTTCAAAACTAAAAGCTGTTTACTTTCCGTGTACAGAAAACCATGCATTTCTCTACTCTGTCAAGGGTAGACCATATGAAGTTCGTAAAATTAAGCAGTGGATTTCAGCAATATTGTGAACTTTACAAGCCACATTCGTAAATGCAGATTTATGACGTTTCATGAACGGCCATTTAACGGTATTAAACAATCTATCAAGTAGAAACTTTTTTAAAACCGAATTATACTCTTTTTTGAGTATAAAATTAGCAGAAGACGTGATTTTCTACCGAAAAAGTAAAAGAGTGAGTATTTTTGTGCATGTTTTCCATGAAATATAATTGAATTTTCAAGGGCATCGAAAATCAATGAGAAAATTGCATACTAGTGAAGTAGTCCTTTTTTGCAAAGTATAGATTTTGCACGCAGCCGAAAATAAGTTCTTTCGAAAGCCTACACCCTGAAATACCTGGATCACTATAGATTTATGCTGCCTTAAGTTTTGTTTTACATCAATACTTAATTCATCTTTTCGAAACGAGAACGCATTTCGAAATTTTGGTTGACATTTCATGAGTTAGCAAATCTACTGTATATGCAGAGCAAAATAGGGCTTACTTAGAGAATGTTGGAGAGAAATATGCGACTGCGATTCGGCATAAGAATTTAATGATGTTATCGAATTTTGTGACCTCTTTTTTCATTTGCGTACCGTAAATGTGAATTAGTAATATTAGACTAGAGATCCATCTGTCGAAAAACCACCTCAGCCTCGTTTCAATTCAAGGAAAATAAGACTGTTCTGTGCCTGTTAGAGGGGTAAGTGTTCACCAGCTTTTTGGCAAGAAAATTTCTGCAGTGCTTTCTTGTCTTGGATGATGATGCTTATCGATACGTTTTTCCAAATATCTTGTTTCCCCGAATAATGTTCTTCCGGAGACTGATTTCGTTATCGATCGTATCTGAAGAACAGACTCTAAAGCTGTATTGTGTGTCAAACGTGATTAGGCAACGGTCTTGGTTCCCAATTGAGCTGTCGCATGCTGTCTCTAACTTTTTGTTCATAAGCACCACAACGACTATTCTAGTTAAGGTAGCCAAGTATATCGTTTTTCTGCTCACCAAATCAAACTAAATTTATGAGTTCACACGTAGTTGCAGATGCAAATAAATTCTGGTCACGCAAAGGCAGTTGGTAACTCGACCAGTTCAACATATGCCGAAATGGTCTCCGGTCGCAGAAAATTAGGCCCCAATAAGTGCATTCAGAAAGCATTTAGTGGACACTGTCCATTCGGTGGATCCAATGGCTGACGACTACTAGGCGTTTCCTGCGCCTTGCAGAGGCCGCTGAAATATGGAAAAGAAAATTAGATCTCAGTAAACAGCTGGATCACGTGATTCACCTTAAACTGCCAGGTTGAAGGTGGATAGTGGACCTAATCCACTTCCCTCTCCCGTTCTCTCGTTCAACGCCCCCTGCTTGGCGGGCTGATGTCCCGCGCGTTGCCGTTTCAATCAAGTCTGACAGGTTGTCACTGTAATCTGAAATTTCTTCATAAGGTGACTTCCCTTCCGCTCCCCCTCGCCATGCGCCCCCGCATATCAGATCAACAGCTCATATTTTATTTGCCTATCACGTTTCACCTCTCAAGGTCGGTCACTGATTGAACAGTTTGGCTTATCTTATTAATTCCCAACGGTCGTACGCAGTTGAATAAGAGGCCACAAAATTTATGGCGTCATTAAATTCTGACTGCCTTGTCGCCATTGCTCTTTTCAAATTTATTGCGGTAGAATAGTACGTCAAGTGGTTTATGAGTTTCAGGTTTATTACACAACTGCGCGTTTGCGCGGCACAAAACGAGGTCAGCGATGTTGCACCATGTAGCGGTTAGGGGCTCAGCGAAACTATTGGCATTATAAATTGTGTGGCATCCTATTTTAGTCAACTGCGAACGGACATCGTTTGTTTCCAGAATGAACGGTTCGATAGGGGTTCAGTCCAGGGCAATTAACCAGGATATGTATATAAACGACAGAGGTAAACCTGGGGTGGAGGGATTGGGAAGTTGGCGTAAGTGGACGAGTTTTAATTGCAGTAATATTCGGCCTGTCTGATCGAGGCTACAGGGCGTGGCGTAGTAGGAGTGCAGGAACTTTGGTGCCTATTTTCCTCACTGCCATCTACCATGACACAGCGGGTTAGATCGCGTGATTTAACTACCTATGCAGTTGCGGTTTCTGCAACCCCTATTGACCTGGTTTTTGAATAGTTTAGGAGACGCCCAGGTGTCGCTCGAAGCAAGATCGTAAAAGTTGCCGTCAGGTCAACCACGTGATCTTTGTTCACCAGACAGCTCGGGAATCGATTTACTGGCCCATGATTTTCTCCGATCGGCAGCCATTTTGGAATTTCTTCAGCTGATCGAATTCTTCTTCCCGAACAGAAATTCGCAACTTACCAAGAGCAAGCAAAATTTATGATGTCACTGAATCATGCATGTTTTGCCACCTTACGAAAACTGACACCTGGATAGTCATGTTTCAAATTGTCAGAACGTTGACGGTCTCGATAAGCCTGCCTAACACGTCAGCCAGAATAAAAACGACCGAGCATAAGTTTCCTTTTACCTTCCGTGAATGCTGGTTACTAATCGGCAACTGCAGTTATTCTGTCTTTAAAGGCATCCACTCGATGTGTCCTTATTGAATTCGCCGTCTACTTATCATGCTGTAGATCAGCGAGCGAGCCATGCAATATTCCCCTTACCGCATTTCTTGTTGGAAAGCCTCAACGCCTTGGATTGTGTGCAGTTGTTTATGAACAACGCTGGACCCTTGATCGACCATGCCAAGAATAACGCATAGCATTTAATCTTTCAACAAATATCCAGGGCAGATTTTCGCTAAGATGGCCTCCTTTAACTCATTTAAACCTCTAGGAACATTTTCGTGGCCTTAACTTCGTTCGAATAAAAGAAAATATTATTAAACCGCAGTTTCGAGAGGGCGAAGACATTAAGCTGGTCACGTTGAATTCACTATCTTTTTTAGGCTGCGGTGATACCATACTTACTGCACAGGTACTAGTTAAATGCCCATACACGCAGGTTTCACCGATATTCTGCGAGGGGCCCGACTCGTTAATGGCTCCCCCAGCGTTCCCCATCAGTTTTCTATATAGAAATTGTCGCTTTTTATTTCCTCAAAAATTAACGACGAAGTTCGAGTAGACCAGTCTATTCTATATCTAAAGGCTCTGAACGACATGCTTACGTATGAATCTTTGCACCGAAGTCCATCAGCCACAGCGGGTAACTGCGTACCATTAATTAGTTGTCGACAGGCAGCTATTAGTATATTTTAGGGTAAGATGACACCATACTAACAGCTCTGGTACTAACCAACAGTCCATACACGCGTTTTTCGTCGATATTCTGCCACTGCATGGCGCAGCTGCGAGGGGATCGGCTTGTCAGTAAGTTTCCCAGCTTTTCCCATCTGTTTTCTGGTAGATTCTACTAACTGTCTATTGAGAGTTAATGCATATTACACAGTTACTCGCCGTGGCTGATGGACTTCGGCGAAAATATTCATGCATAAAATTTCGGCCTGAGCCTATAGACCTTCAGCAAACTGATCTATTCCAAGTTCGTGGCAATTTTTTGAGGAAATAAAAAATGACATTTCGCTATCATTTATATGCTCCTCATCAGTAAATGGGTTAGGTATGACATATTTGACCGTACACAATTTATTTCCTACAAATAAATGGAAGCGCGGTGTGTCTACTAAACTGAAACGCTACAGTCCTTTTCTGTGCATATTATTCGGAATTTAACATGATAGAAAGCATAAATACCTGAGAATAACTTTAACGATGCCAAAAGCATAGACTGATTGGACGGCGAGCTTAAAGAAAAACGACTTTTATTACTACAGATAAGTGCCAAACGGCGGCAACACTCCCCTACGTGGTTTAGTTTGTTAGTATGAGGTATCCGCAGATCTTTATGTCGCACACATTCCCCTCCTAAACGAGTGGAGAGTTTTTAAAGACGCTTGGAGGTTAGAAGTGCATTGTGCAGCACCCATTTCTCACTGCATGGGGGAGCAGGCCTAAGTGAAGAGGACGAGGGGTCGAGCACCGGAATACTTTGTTTATTGTCCTGAGCTTCCGAATACGTGCAGTACTTTGTCGTCAGATCAGGTACTTTCTATGATTCTAGATATTAAAATAGGCTTGAAATCCGAGAAAAATAAAGTGCTCACTGGGTTAGGGGAATTTTGTTGTTGACGTTTCGGAGATCTTGGCCGGCTGTCCGTTATCAAAACGTCTGGTGCAAAAAATCGAGCAGAATTTTGGATAGGCTGCCGAATCAGTTGGCCTTGGGCTGATCAGTTTTCTTCTTGGGCTGCCTTGGCCTACGGGCCGTGAGTGTTGGCGGTCTCCTGTGTTGAGTGTCGTCACCTCAACTGGGGTTAGTTGTGTTTATGTCCTCCTTTTGGGCGAAGCAGTTGACGGGTCGTGTTTTCTCGGAATTTTTGCGCTACGTTTGACCGTCTCGTCCCGTTCTTGACGTATATAGTGACATAGGACTTGATAGACCGCAGGAAGGTCTAGATGCCTGTTGATGAAAGTTCTGTGCGGGACGTTCTGCTCTTGAGGTGCCCCGGCCTAAGTCGGCTGATCCGTAAAACTATGTGAACTTTGTCATATCAGTTGCAAGTTACCAGTGCACACCGAACGTGGGACATCTTCATAATTGGAAACACCCGAACTCCATCACATGCGGTAGGTTATAGACAGAGGCGTTACCAATATCGCATAAAATGGCACAATTCATACGGTACAGTGATCCAATATTCCAACAGCAGCATAGCCAAGTGCGATTAAGCGATGCTGCACTTATAGAGGACCAGTCACCTCGGCTAGAAGTGCGAGAATTAGTCAAGCTGACATCAGAACTACAGGGAAGTGGAAACGACAAAATAAATTACGGGTTTGAAATGCAGTACGCCTCTATGATTTTTATCTCATTACTTACTTAAACATAAAAACGCCCACAGCCTGAGTGATTTTGGCATTACGGTAAATGGCGTGTTGTATTTGTGGATTAGCAAGTTTATATTTCGCGAAAATGCTGGAATAGTTAGTGACGTAATAGCGAGTTTTAGAAAGCTAAGCGGATTTCCCCCTAATTTTCACTAATCCACTGCAGTAAGCTCGTGGATATATCTGATTCTGTTGTTCATTCATATCAGCCACACTGTATTTATCCGAATTATTTTTCAATAAAGGTTGCCATTAATAAAACTTTTAGTCGAAAAACGATATACGAGCAATATTTGATTTTGCTACATTTCTGTTCCGGCTAAAAGTTGTTAGTGCAAAAGACGATAACGTCGCAATATGTATTACGGAGAAATAAGCTGTTGTTAAGCATATTTTCACAAGCCCAGGCAGTTTTCTAAAAAAGACCGCTAACAGACAAACGTTTTTCCGATACACCACCCCTGTTGGTCAAAAGCACGCAATGCAGCCAAAATGCGAGTCTGTGACTGTCAAAAACACCTCAAATACACGCGTTGCATATTTACACTCCTCTCTCAGAGATTAGCCACCATTTGCTAAAGCTGCATTCTTCCCCTCAATCGGATGGTTTTTTTCACCTGAAATAAGCTCACACCAAGGCCTGTCCAGATGTCCACATGATATTTGCACAGAACTCGTAAGTTGACCAGGCTTACGAGTGGCAGTGATACAGAATTATATGACTATGTTTTGCGAAAACTGTCCGTTGATACCATACATTTTGATTTGTTTGCATTATTGGTGCGCAGGCTGCATTTTGCGTGTTTGGTTTTTGTCGGATTTTAAAAAAAACGGACAAACTGGACGCTTTGTAGCATTTTAGCCATCCGTTCAAAGTGAACACTCGTGTGGAATGGTTTACCTTAAGATACAGCATCAAGGTAGTCGGCAGGGAAAATTAAAAAAACGGAGACCTAGGTATGATGTGTTTTTATTCACTTCGCCAGTAAACGGTGATGTCTAGCACCAGTAAGGACATAAATAAGTCAACAGCATGTTTTTAGTAATCATCACACTTTTTCAAAACCGACTGCGACATAGCACCTTGGGTGGGGAGGGGGGGCTTTGTGTGTGTGCCTGTTTCGGTTTCGGGGCGTGTAGAAAAGAATTTGATGGCATACAAGTGAGCTTCGAAGACAGACTGATGTTTTCACGAAAACCCAAATTTAGACTTTGTAACTGCAAACTGCAAAGGTGCCAATATCTCAATATTTCCTCCATCAGGCGCATGCTGAAGAACAGTCTAGGCTACCAGTCACATCCGTGAGTCACTAGTCGGCGCCTTCGCACGCGACGTTTCGGAGAAGACGACTTTGCAAGGCGTCTCTGCCTGTACCCGTGGCCAGAGGTCGACCAATCGGAATGCGCGACAACTAGATGCCATCACGGCTCCTTAGCCAGGGCGTCATACAGGGCAGGGTTGAGCAGCTGATGTACGTACGGTGACTGCTGCAATAAAGTTCGCTTTCATTTCATCCTTCTCCGTCTCACATAGTAGATGTCGGCGCACTTTTTGGGAATGAAGTGAAAACGCAAGTACTGCTTTTATGCGAATTATATGTTTGTGTTATAATAGGCGCAAGTGCAATAAGGTGATTCGCATGCAAGAGACTGCTAATCGCATAAAATATACAACCAAATTAACAACTGGGAAGACGTGAAAGATTTGGCTTGCACATTAAATTCGAAAGGAAACCTGTTAGGCCCAGTATTTCCTGGTAATAATAGCGGCACTCAGCCGTTCAAAACGTACTGTTACTAGCAGCAGCATACTTTTAATATACTAACTTGCTTTCGATGATTCATCATCCGGCCCCTACAATTACATAGGAGTTAAAAATATGAGAGGTTGTCAGGAGTTATTAACACTAATAGCGCTGGATTCATTAGCCGCATAACCACTGTCTCGGCTGTAGCTAGCACCCATTAGCGTAGTTCATCAAAGAAGTTTGCTGGTATCCAAAAATTTACAAAATGCAGGCTACCCCATCGTCCAGTATTGGTTATGAAGAATTCGTCAATCAAAGCATTGCAAAGTGGCTAGTGAAAAAACTGAAACCGCTGTCGATTTCTTTGTACTCCCGAACTTTAAAAGACGTCTTTGAGTTTGTCGAGGCCGTTACTAATTTTAACTTTGAAAGACAGATAATGCTATCGTTACACCTGTCATTATAGGCTACTTTCGTATCCGTGGCGCTAAAAAGAAAACAGCCTCTCTGAGGCTATTCATGTTGTTGACTACACGATAGGTATGGCAGTGAAAAATAAAAAGAACTACTAACACGTTGCACAAAAATGTTCAGTCTGTCTGGAGTGGCCAACTATTCAGGCGAATAAACGGCGTGACGAGGGACTCACCGCTTGTTCCGTTACTCGCAAACATTTTTGGGGGAAAAGTCGAGAAGACTGGGTAACAAAATGCTATTTATGATCTTGACTTCTACGGTGTGTACGTGGACGATATCTTCTGCCTGATGGAGCGTACTACTGACACCGGAGTCTTGGTTCGAATGTTTAGCAGTGTTCACCCCTCGTTAAAGTTCTCTGCAGATTTCCAGGCAGATGGCGAAATCGCGTTCTTAGATGACCGTCTGCACAGACAAGATGATTCTTCTATTCGGCGTAGGGTATTCCAAAGGAAAACCTGGAGGGGGCGGTACGCTAGTTTTCCGGTTCGTCCTGTCTTGGAAGTTGATCTGGGGATTGACATCTAAAGAGCAGCGCATCTGTTCTCCTACAGCTGTTGAATCAGAACTCCTGCAGCCTACAGACACACTTCGGGCAAACGGATAGCCAGAGAGATGTGTCCTTCAAAATATTGGAAGGGCATTGTAAAGTCCACAACGGCAACTGCAGAGAGAATGCCTTTCCTAGGGGGTGCAGCAAACGAACTAGCAAGACGACGCCTAAAGAAAGCGATCACGAGTGCTTTACTCGCGGTGAGTTTACTTCCATGTTTCACGAACTCCTTCTCCCCAACGCTTGGAAAGTAAGCACCGGATAGCGAGGTTTGGTCCTCCTGTCCAACCTGATTGACACCAGATGTTTAGTTAACCAAAACAATTTAAGTAGGTGCGATTACGCCAAATTTAACATATATCACGTGTTTGCGCTTTGCCTGCTATTTTAGTCCAGCAAATGACCGTGTCACGGGGGAGGTGTGCTTACAGTCTAGCCCCGGAAACTTCAGGTGTCAGTTCACACGCATTTCCCTCAGCGTGTTCCGGGCCCTGGTTGCTCCCTCTTCGTTATTTCAATCCAGCGAGTGACAAAGTAGATTTTCTAATGGAATTTTCAGAAGGACTGAGATTCCGTAAGCGGCCATGCACTGCGAATTACCACGCATTTCCCTCTGTGGCCTTCCATGTGTGACTGCACACTATTAACCCAACTAATCTGGCGAGTAGGGGTGTCGCGGAGAAAATGTGGACGCGCCACCTTCACCCGCATCCCTGTGCATGCCACCCCAACTCTGCTTGCGCCAACTTTCCCTACCTTATCCAGCGAGGGGCTAAGTTAGGTATGTTAACTAATATAGTTTTCGTAAACTAACTAATGTGGTATCAATCAAGTGTGACTGCAGAACCAAACTTCGCCAACCGGACTACCATTGCAGGCCATGACGATGCGCTTTTACGCGTTTACATTCTCCTATGGATTGTGATACATTAGCCATACAACGGGACGCCTAGAAAAGAGAATATGGGAATAC
The DNA here is from genome assembly GCA_902702965.1 of Spirometra erinaceieuropaei. Taxonomy (NCBI): domain Eukaryota; kingdom Metazoa; phylum Platyhelminthes; class Cestoda; order Diphyllobothriidea; family Diphyllobothriidae; genus Spirometra; species Spirometra erinaceieuropaei. The sequence continues at coordinate 19,293 of CACRXP010000142.1, forward strand.
ATACGGAAAGACTATACAGAGGTAGAAACGCATCGACTTTGAGATCTATTTTCGCACATCTGGTCGATACAAATCGCCTAGTCGATGTGCATTACTTCTCAGTCTCTATAGATGGATAGACGAAACGACTACCCGAAAAGTCCGACCTCAAATACACCTCTCCCGATAAACGCCTTCTTTACTTATGTAGTCACCTTGCATAATCTAGTTTTTACAGGCTGCTGGGAAGAAGTCCGTTTAAAAGCCGGCATTCCGAAGTAACTGAATTATCGCAGGGTTATGTCGCTTAGATATTAATATTACGGCCCAACTTAAGGAATACTTTAAAGTCGAACACACATTTCAGAATTCCGGTTAATTTTTCATGAGTTGACCTAACTACTGTACGTCTGAAACTCAGGGACCGGACTGACTGCTGCTCACATAGATACCACATGGAAATTAATAAATTGTTGTCCTTTTTAGCCATATTTCCACTTAGCTCTAGCCACTTTGCACCTGCATACTTACAAAATACTGATTTGTCGAAATTTTGCCGGTATTACTAAAAGTAGTAGAGCGTTTTTTGGAAAAAGGATTTCAAGTAAATAAACCAAATGAATCATGTTAAGATAAGTTAATTTTACACAAGCACTTGCAGCAAAACTCACAGTCGAATAATCTCTCATAAAAGCCTGAAATGTACAAACACATAATACTGCCTTTCTATCTCACAACACTGTTAAATTACCACTCTTGATAGTCTGGCAGAGACTCGCAATTTCCTGAATTATTTTACCGTTAAAACTGCTGATAATAATATACGGGAATCTTTTTCCAGACTTCATGGCACCAAAAATTGACTTCATAATTTGTATTTAGCCAGTCGTCTTTCTTAATTCGGACGCTGCAGGCACGTCATTTTAAACACCCACTAGAGGTAGCTGTTCACTCATTGTTTTGGCTAACTAGCCATTCAGATTTCAGTAGAAAATTAAATAGAATCTCAAGAAGTACTGTTAGTACGAATGTTTTTAGAATGCCCAAGAGGATAAAGCACTTTAGGCTCTTCTGCAGGATGTTAAACTTTCCTGATTACCCAGCAATCCTTTCGGTTTATTTAAATTTCTGTTTCGAACACTTTACAAATGCTCTTGTGAGTTCGTTCAACTAGAGCTCTTGATGGTTGCGGAGAATAACGACCAAGACTTATGCATAAACAGAGCAAACTTGACACTCTTCAACTTTTTGTATCTGCCTACTGTTAAGTAAAACATAGTTACTGTAGCATTTTGAGAACAAAAAGACCTGATTTTGAGGAGCGATGGTTCAGATCGGAGCTTGTAGTTGTTTTTCAGGAAAGATGCCAGAAGAAGTTTATATCTGCGGGGATTTTTGAACTTTCATATGTGGTCAGAAGAAGAAGCGATCGCTGGAACAAGGGCTTTATTCGCCTGACGTTCCGGATTCTCGCTTAAACCCATCACCAGAGACAGTAGCAGAAAAGGATGACTCGTGGACAGGAAGTTGAAGTATTTATAGGATGCAGTCGCTATGCAACCACATGCCTACAGTAATTAATCGCGCTCCCCTTCATCAAGGATTGTTGTCCGCTGGTGTGCTAATGGCTTGGTGGCCGGCATACAAGTTGTTAATTGCTGAGATCTCATCATCCGTGTTGGATGCTGGCGTGATGATTGCTCGGCCATTTGGCTCAATGTCTTGCGAGCTCCCTGAGCGGTCAATTGCTTTGGCCGGCCTACGCCTCAGCACGGAGTGCACAGTGGGGATGTCGTTGCACTAGTTGATAGACTGAGGTCCCGTGAACCATGACTCAAGCAACTCGCAGCTCGCACGATTATCCCCTCTCGCGAGAATTTTGGCCTCATTGAACTTGAATGTGTGGCCGGGTCTCGTCGAACGGGCAGCGACCTGAGATTAAGCGTCATTTTTCCATACCGCTGCCGCGTGTTCGGCAACTTGCCTTCGGAGCAGTTTTTCAGTTTCTCTGACGTAGTTGCTTTGTCCACAACGGCACCAGATCCGGTAAATGACTCCAGATGTTTCTTGTCGTGGCAGTGGGTTTTTGGGTCTCATTACTTGACGCCTCATGGTGGCCTCCGGTCTGTGTGCAGCTCCACTGATAAACTTGTTCCTGGAACTCGCATCTTCGCTTGTATCGACTTTTATATGTTCATATTTAAGGTTTTCATGATTTCATTTATACAAAGCTTATTTTGCGCAAGCCATCGGAATGGGTATTTAAAATATCTACAGTACAAATGGCAGGACACAACTAAACGACGTTAGAGACGATATGTCTGCCGTTTCACTGTGGGTTTGTCGATCAGCGTGAATTTGGGGGCACGTCTTAAGTTAAATGCTATGCCATTTCCGTATTCTTTCATAACTGACTCTACTTATCCTTTGTTTTTTACGCTTTCGCGAATACTTCCGAAGAATAATAATTTGTGCAAATCGTCAGTTTATTATAAGTCAACTGATTTCTCACTTAAAATATAGGTTTTCAAATGACATCGCGGACTGACCTCAACTCTCCCAAATAAAGAAACGCGGAATTATTACATTAGCAGCTCATGGCGAAAAAAGCCGTAAATAAGCTACGATAAGCGCTAATAGATCCTGAATCTTCACACAGCCATATGTCTTCTCTAAAAATAATGAGTGCTGGTGTGAACGGCATTGACCGGCCTTTCAGTAGGAAACATCCCAACCAAAAGTTCTAGATAAGATTTAGTGCACCCTTTCTTGACGCTGTAGAAAATTTAAAAATAAGGTAATCCCATTCGGGTGACATTGTTCTGTGGGAAGAACGAAAATAAATATTTTGCATTACCTGAACAAGTTGTTACTCACTTGTATCAAGGACGGCGGAGAATAAGAATCGTACAAGCCGGATCACCAAATGCAAGCCCAGCTGTGCAAATTTTAATTTACATTGCATAAATAAAAGGGGAGTCGTAATTCCGATGTTTGCCTTTCTCATCTCTTTCCACCGTCCCATTTAAAATATGTCTGAACTTTTTGAATGACGTCTGAGAGAAAACCAAAAGTCAAGTAACGCACAGACCGGCGAATACGCGACGGAGTCAGCTTGCACACGCTAAGGAGAGGATTGGCTGTCTGGAAAAGAAGAACGGCATCTACAAAATCCCATGTGAAGCATTCGATGCCGTATCAATATACGGCCAAACTGGAAAGTCTGCTTTCACACGCATCCACGAAAATCAGCTGACAATTGAGAAAGGAGACTACCTATCCCAAGTGAAAATACATATCCTAAGTGCCGGGCACACCCTCGCTTGGGATAAAATACATATCGTCGTCTGAAGACGATCCGGCGAACTGACATCGAAAATTTATTATAAAATTTCTTAATCTTCCCAAAGGATCTGCCGTCTCCAAATGCTTGTATATGTAGGACGTTATTAACAGCACACACAAGGGAGACTGAAATAAAAATTCTAGCTTATTACAGTAGATGTGGTAACTCATGAAATGTCTACCAAAATTTCGAAATGCGTTCTCGTTGCGAAAAGATAAATCAAGTAGTGTTGTAAAACTAATCATGATGCAGAATAAATCTATAATGATCCAGTTACCATAGGGTGCCAGCTTTCGAAAGAACTTATTTTCGGCTGCATGCAAGATCTATACTCTGCAAAAATGACTACTTAATTAGTATGCAATTTTCTCATTGATGTTCGATGCCCTTGAAAAATTCAACTATATTTCATAGAAAACATGCATTAACATATTCATTCTTTTACGTATTCGGTATAAATTCACGTCTTCTTTCAATTTAATACCCAAAAGAAGAGTATAATTCGGCTGTAAAAAAGTTTCCAACTGTGAGTTTTTTAATACAATTAAATGGCCGTTCATTAAACGTCATGTATCTGCATTTACGAATGTGGCTTGGAAGGTTAACAATATTGCTCAAAACCATTGCTTAATTTAATGAACCTTATATAGTCTCCTCTTAACACCGTAGAGAAACACATGGTTTTCCCTACACGGAAAATATACAGCTTGTAGATTTGAAACCGCGAATGCAAGCGCAACAGCAGGTCGGGTTCAAAATTATTCAGGAATTTAAAAAGTTTTTTAAAACCAAATTATACTCTTCTTTTGAGTATGAACTTGGAAGAAGACGTAATTTTCTACCGAATAAGTAAAAGAATGAATATTTTATGCATGTTTTCCGTAAAATATAATTGAATTTTCAAGGGCATCGAAAATCAATGAGAAAATTGCATACTAATTAAGTAGTCATTTGTTGCAGAGTGTAGATCTTGCATGCAACCGAAAATACGTTTTTTCGACAGCCGACACCCTGAGGTAACCGGATCATTATAGATTTATGCTGCATCATGATCAGTTTTACAACATTACTTAATTTATCTTTTCGAAACGAGAACGCATTTCGAATTTTTGGTAGACATTTCATGAGTTAGCACATCAACTGTAGCTGCCGTCAGCCAGTCATACCAAATCCCGAAGTGTGGTACACCTGAAGTTAGATCCCGCGAGCTGTTAGAATTTTACTCTAACCACTGATCCACGTGCTTTTTGTCCTGTCGGTTGCAATCAGGAATTGACGATTTTAAAGGGACGCTCACCGATCGTTTTTTTACGGAAACCATTCGTTCCGTTGTGACTTACTGGCTCTCTCTCGAGCCCAATCAGCAGTCACACAGCGGTGCATAATATAGGCAGAATGTTATTATCGACGAATAGGAGTTGAGCACTGGTACTCGCAAAGCAAGTCTTCATTACGGCAGGTAGCTGAAGTGCCAGACCTTGTCTGCAATTAGCCGCAAATCAATTTGTTAGGTTCGTCCTGCAAGACCGTTGGCAGACCTGGATATAGATATTTAAGTAGAATCAAACATTTAACTAAACTGACCGATAACTGACACTCACCTAAAGCACTGTGGAATGGTGAAAGTTCAGACAAAAAAACAGCAAATGTCCTGTCAACATTTTTTTCTGTGAAAATTTACCAAAATTATCGAATGTCTTCGAATAATCAAGTGTGATTAGGTCTCTAAATGCCATAACGATGGTCGTTCGACAAACGCCACACACGTAGACCCTTATAGATATCTACACTCACAAATTGAGTGTGAAGTTAAAGTTGATTCAATCGGTAATGTAGGCCAATGAATACGGCGGCCAGTTTTCTGGTAAGGATATTTTAATAGTCTTTCAAAGTCAAAGCATGCAGTACGCACTAAAGGTCTCTTCTTAAACCGCATATGATAATATTGTTTATCTTACTCATGAATTGGCTACTATGTTAATTCCAAAGGTTAACCTCGAAGTCTGGTTATAATTATCGATATACAGATTAGAAAGTTTAACAACAAAGTTCATGCCCATTAAAGTGAATATGTCATAGTTGCTGACAGGTTGGGTAGGGAAGGTGGTAGTGGAGGACAGATGATAAACTTACGGTGACGTTAAGTATAGGCGAACAGTTCTGCACTCGCCTGACTTCTACTGTAGTGCACTAGTACAATTTAGTTCGTGTTCTGTCGATCCATATGTTCACCGGTATATTTCAGATTAGTCTTCATTTCGCGCACCAGATCCTACACGCGTGCGCGTTTCATGTCACCGGATAGCAAAGCGAAAACCTCCCTGACGTTCAACGAAGTGGCGCCGCACCAATTAATCGGCAGTTCCAACTGCAGTTAATACTTTTACGATCCCTATGTCCCTCAAGCACGCCGGGCAATGCCGCAAAGCGGTGACTCATAGGAGAAAAAGATGCCGTATTATGTACGAAATTCGATTTGCCTCTATAGGGAAGCATAGTCGATAATAAATCCCTTGCCGATGCATTCTTCTACTTTGTGGGAAATAGGAAATGTCCTCTTCTTTAAGCTAAATGATCCAAAAGAATGTTGATTGTAATCCCACCCAATTGTGCCCTTCAGTAATTGACTGGTATCGTAACCATAACCAGAGCTTGTCAGTCTGGCTGCCTTTGGTATCCTTCTGATTTAATCTTAGGTAGTGCGATGACATAGACTAAGTTAAAATACCGCCTCTCACCCTCAAATTTACTGACAGGGGGACATCTATATGATCAGATCTGGATAAAGCGTCTGTAAGGAGTACGAAAGTTTTGAGTATAGAGAGACTTTAATCGAGAAAAAAGTAAAACATTTTGCAATTTCCAAAAAGTAATCGAGTACAATTTGTTATATTTAGAAATCCGGATCATATTCGTTTAAGCGCTCACTATATTCATATGGAACTCTAGCAGTACTCTCTAAACTATCACATATTAATGGATGAAAACAGCTCACAAAACTCAGGCCACTTGGTGAACTGCCGATACGTAGGAACGATTTGCAACATCGTTGCGATAAAGAATTTATTTTGGACAAGGTATGACGAATAAAGCAGTATTCGCACTGATTTGCAGCCAAAAATAACGCATTGTTCTTATGTGAGGAAAACAGATACGTGAAGATTATCACGATCGTTAGACCACAGTTTGAATGTCCAGCAAACGCTGAGCCTAACAGGAAGCTTTGCAAACTGGTTTTGCATGACAACATAGTCCCATTTAACTGTCAGGAGAGAATCTGTCCTTTCTATTATTAATGACC